>ML830582.1:0-10644 GCA_009831015.1 Picea engelmannii | reverse complement strand
CAGGATTCATGTCCGTACCTTGCATGTCTATCACACAGTCACATTACACGACTTTGGCGGTTTGAAGACTGTTTCTCCTCTGTCACACTTTATTAAAGTTTCAAAAAACAACTTTACTTGACATTTCCAGGTATATATCATTCGGTGGAACATGCATAACTGGAAGGCGTTCTCATGGATTCCAAATGAAGTGCCGCTGAAACTGATTCTGAAACCTCATATGAATTTTCCAGCATATAAATTTTCCAGCGCTTCTTATCAAAAACCAACGAATTTTCTTTAACAGTGCACCCGTAAATTTGGTTTCCAGCGCCGACGCCCCTGTGCACGTCTCGCTGATGCCAAAAACGAGAAATTTAACAATGATTTTAATGCGGCCTCGGCTTCTTCCAGTCTGCGTCCTCCTCGGCTCCTCTGCGTCCTCCTCAGCTCTTCGGCTCCTCAGCTCCTCGCTCTGATACCACTTGTTGCAATTTGCAAGTGCGGAAAACACAAATTACCATAAGACAATCAACACATGTGCAAACAAAGACACAGTAAACAACAATTTATGTGGTTCACCCAAATGTTGGGCTACGTCCACCAAGCGCAGGTATCGATTATCTTATTATTCAGCTAATGGAGATTACAGACAGGCTCACTCCTCTCAGACACACTCACAGCCTCTACGGGCATACAAATTTATAGCAATATATTAGAAACTGACTAATAAATGTAATCTCATCCATAGTTTAACTTAGGTGCATTGGTTACAACCAATCCTGATTTGATCTCACCCGTATTCTAACTTGGTTGCATTTGTTACAACCAATCCTGGTTTATAGGATCTAGAATCCTATTCACGGATGAGTTTTGTTGTCACCGTTTCCAACATTGTAAACCATATAGAGGGGTGATGCAATTGCTCTTCCGTCACCACGTCACTTGATCTTGAACTCAGGTTACGTTTTGCATCCCTCGCCACTTTCGTTAAACTTTATGTTTGTTGGGGGCCGCAATACATTGTAGCCATCGATATTTGAAATTTATCCATCGTTGGATCTCCATCTCTCGTCCAAACTTCGGATTCAAAACATGTTGATTAGTCAAATGGAATCAAAATAACATATGGATAAAATTTAATACCTAGCTGATATATTTTTTCAACATTTGTATTGTGGCTTTGGCTTAACTTTTAAGTGCATTATTTGGTAAAAGGGTTGGATCGCTAATGAAAATGAAAATAAGGAGATTGGTTTTAGAATAAATCCCAATTTGATTTTAAAGTGGAAATATTTTGGCATTTCAATACTTTGTTTGGAAATTTAATTGATTTAGCATTTGAACAAATGATAGGATTGTGACTCACAATTTTGGGATTAGTTTAGAATTTGGTTTTGGAATTAGAAATTGGGTACAACACTTAAGTTTTATTGGTCAAAATTATTATTTAAATATAATTTTTTTTTATATTTAAAATAATAAAAATTTAAATATTTGATTTTTTGGGAAGAACTTGGGCAAGGGAAATTTGACATTTTCAGAGATAAAGAATAGGCCATAGTTTGAATTATAGAGGGAAAATAATACATTATGGGACTTGGTTAAACTATATATTTTGAGAAAGGCGAGAAACTTGGTGATTTTTTCACAAATTTTGAAAAACTTTGGTGATGTTGATCTATGTTACAACAAAATTCTCCTGTAATTTTCTCCTGAATTGTAATTGCTGCAATTCAGAATTTCATTTACAAGTTCCTTGAAGTATATGTTATTACCGGAAAATTGCTCACCATAAATAGAGACAATGGATGAAGAAACACTCAGCACAAACACAACATACTACCAATAATTATAGAAGGATTACACTCGGTTTCGCAAGATAAGCACAAAACTATACAAAAGCGGTTATGAAGTTCTCCAGGTATTCAACACTCTCAACGTGCTCACATGGATCACACATGCGTGTGAGATAACACGACGTACAACACACACAGTGCATAGACTGCAAAACTGACAGACAAAAAACCCGTGCGGATGCGTAAATGACACATTGATGATTTTGGTCGGTCCTCAACCACTTCTGGGATGGAGTGGATCTCCCCCATACCCAAAATCGCCTAGAAATTTCACCTAGAGATCATTTAAATGGATGGGAGGTACCTCCACAGCCCTCCCATTCACATTTGAAACTAGTTTGGAAAAATCTTGTCATCCTCCTATAAATAAAGGGGCCATTGTATGCAAAAAAGGAAGAAGCAATTTGAGTATTGTTATGCTGTTCAATTTGTCTTTGAGAAGCCATATTTCTCTTAGAACTCTTTGAGCATTCATAGCAAGTGTTGCACCTCTCTCCTCTTGAGAAGTTCAACTATCAATTCTTCACCATTGTATTTTCATTTTCAACCATTGTTAGAAGAGATAAATATTTGTATTTGGGGACTCAAGAGCCTTCCCAAGGAGGAAGAGGGGACTCATAAGTTCCCATATTTCTCCAAGGTGTTATCAATTCAAATATCAGTCTCATTTGGTATCTATTCCTTGTGTCTCTTTCTTGCATCAATTTTAGTTGTTACATGCTTAGTATAGTTTTATTTCTTTGTTGTTTACTTCTTTTTTTCTACCTAGTGTTACACGTCAAAATTCCTCACTTCGATAATGTCACATTATCATTGTCGCAAGTGTCGTAAATATCACATTTTCATCTTGCATATGTCACATTGCAAATGAAACCATGGAAACACTTGATACATCCTCTGAGACATGTTGGAAGGGGAAACCATATCATTTGACAAACTAAGAAAAATGTTTTTCCTTGAGAAATGGTCATCTTAACGAAATTTTGGAAGATCAACGCTCCCCTGCTCATATGCAGGGAGCGCTAGTATTCCCTTGCTCATATGCAGGGAGCGCTAGTGTTCCCTTGCTCATATGCAGGGAGCGCTAGCGCTCCCTATCCATCTAGAAGGGAGCATTGCAACACCCTTTTGCTAGTTTTGAAGGAGAGCCGATTGGTTGAGAGAATCTTGGGAAAAAAACCCCCTTATCTCTAAGGACAACTAGAGATGATCCGAATTGGTTTGGATCGAATCCAAGCTTTAGGATGCATATAAGGGAGATGCCACAACTGATGGAGTCATATCCTCAACTTATTCCAAAGATAACTAAGGTGGTTGAGCCTCTCAAAGCCTATAAAAGGGGGCATTCTCATGGTAAAAAGGAGGAGAATATCAGAAAAAAGTATTGTCATTCTGATCGTGGATCTTTCGAGCAAGGGGTTGGGAAAGGAGGACTCGGAGAGGTTTCTACAACTGCATCTATAGATTGTAAGTGCCTTGTAATGTTCTCATTAATATATTCTTGGCCTGTTTCCTTCATGTTTATGTATGATTGCACATGATTGTCTTTTGTTGATAAATTTAGTTTAAACTAATCTTGGAAGAATAGGAAGCATGCATTGTCTTTGTGATATATTTGTTTGCAGATATAATTAAGGAGCTTGAAGATCAAGTTTAGCCTAGACTAAGTGAGGACAAGCTTCTAAAAAGGGTACATCATACTTTCTTCCTCTTTTCCCTTTGACTATTTTAACTACATTTAAAGGAATGTTAGTGTCCAATGTTAACATCTTTCTGTCTTGGTAATAGGGGTCTAGGATTCAAGAGGATATTCACCTATCCGCAGGGGAATTTTCCTACAACAGAAATTGATGACTCCATTGAGGAATGAAGCTTTCAGTTTTGGTTTCTTTCCTTGGTTTTGTCTTAGCGTTTTCTCATCTTCAGATCCTGCTTGCTGTATTTTGTTCTTCTATACATATGTTGTGAGTAGTGAAGTTGTCCCATAGAAACTGTTGATCCAACTTCCCGATTTTTTAATTTTCTGGGTTGATTCTTTTCTTTCTTATAAACCCGTGCCCTCTCCATTTAAAGCTAGAGCATGTATTTCCTGATCAACGCTCCCTTATAGTTATTTAGGGAGCGTTGTAGCGCTTTGGTGATGATATAACCAGAGCGCCAATTTTTCTCCATTTTGAAAAATTGTTGATTACTTTTGTACTAGATGTAATTTTTGGGTATTTCCTTTTAACTCCAGACTTGTTCTATCAGTTTGTTTCTTCTATCAGACCCGCAACTTGCTTTTTTTAATACCTTTTATCTTTGATTGGATTTTATTGTATTTCCTTGTCATAGAATCACCCTTTCTCTTCTGATTTTGGGTTCATTTTGATATATTTTTGTTCATCTGATCGATTGAAGATTGTTATAAGGAAACTCAGGGATCTCTTTACTGTTTTAATTGGTATCTGATCTTTATATATTTCCATAAATTTCTTAAGTGTGTTTTGTTGTTTTTGGTGTTCTTTTTGGAAGATTTAGTTTGTTTTTTGTCTCTTATTGACTGTTGTGTGAGTGCCTTTTGTTTGTGTGATTCTTGCTTCCCATTGATTAAAGTTGTAATAGTGAAATCCTTTTTATCATTGGCATCATAATCATTAAACCAAATCAATTCACATTTATAATCAAACGAAAGGATACTTTTTACGATTGGTTTTTGGATACTGAAAATATTTTCTTTATGATTTAGAACTGAAATAGATTCTTGTTGAAAACAAATTGCATGAAAATTCTGCATTCTTGTGTTTGGTAGTGAAAGAAAGAAAACTCTTCTCCTTCTCATAAATAGAAGTTCATAGAAAGAAATGTTTTCTGATCATTATGTTAGTTCTTTGGGATTCGAGTCATAACATCATAAGTTTCACTCTCATTCACCTATCGTAGAATCTTGCGATAGGGAGAGTAAATCCAATTTTTGCATAAGCATAGATGGGACCCCCCTCTCACACAGGGGTTACACATGAGGTCTCATTCAGGAGAGAAATGAATATAAACCTCCAAGTTTTAACCATTCATAGTAGTCAGATTGTATTTTGGGGGTTCTTCTTGAAGTCCAACTATCTTCATTTTGTCTCGGTGCTTCATGAATTCCGAATCCATTCGGAGTCCTCTAGAGTTCTACTGGTCCACTTGTACTCAATTCTATTGAAGTATTTCATACTTGTTATCCTTCCCATACGTTTGGACTGGATTTTCGACTGTACCCACCCAGAGAATGATTACGAGTTGGTGTCCTTAGTAGCCACAATATTTAGGGTCCTCGCACAAGGTGATGGTGAAGGGAAGTCTTCGCTCTATTTGTAACATACATTGGTCAAACTCACTCGGTCTCCTTGGAGGGTAAATCCACAATTATTGTGTGGAAGATTGTACCAAGGCATAAGTCCATTAAGCAGTTCACCAACGTAACTGATCCACTTGCTCATATCCTAGCCCCTTCTCAATTTTATCACGCGATGTTGGATTTCATCACCAACTAGTACGGTCATTGAGAGAAGGTTTTGTTTGCTTGTTGGTTCTTCTAGATTTTTAGCGAGTGTTGTTTATTTACTTAATAATTTTTCAAGATTGATCCTGTAGATGATAAAGGTATTTGTAGATCATGTAGGATGCAAGGGATACCTCCAGAAGGCTACGAACGCTTACCTCCTAATTCACCTAAAGATTTTTACCATGAAGAGATAGAAAATCATTCTGATGCTGGGAGCACTGCTACTCCTTTGTTAGAAAATCCCAAAAGAGCCTTGGTTATGGTTGAGGATACCATTCCTCATAGTAACCCTATGTTATAAGTTCCTATTGAACCAGTCATTGTTCAATTGGACTCTTTCGGTAACATCATAAAAGAAGAGTATACTCGGCCACCGTTGAGGCCATACAATGAGACACAAACAGAAAGCACACAACGTGATTATGATGAGTATAGGACTTTTGTCCGATATACTGGCATGGAAAATCCACAACAAACACTTGTTCATTCCATATGGAGAAATCCATCGGGACGTGATCTTTACGAACATTTCAACTTTAGTCGACCACCTCTTGACCCTCTTACCTTGGTTGGTGCCAAGGCAGGACCGTCTGGTCATACTATTGATAGTCCCATCAAACAAGTAGTCAATCCGACTACTACATCAATACAAATCCAAAGTAACATCAAAGTTGTAATACCTAGTCATACACAAGAAACTTTGACCGTTACTCCCACCACCCCACCTTTTCAAACTATAGTTCCTCATGTTCCACATAATCCTCTTGGAACACTTATCCATCATCGAATGCAGAACCTTTCCATACACACACAATAAACTGTAGGACAAATCCTGACTGGGGGGAAACCATCGTCTAGAGGGCCTGTTCCTCTTGGGGGACAACCACGCTTGCACATATCCATTGGGGGGAAACCCCATTTTATTGGTCAAACCCTAGTTGTCACTCAAGCTATGGTAGGGGGAAAACCCTTTTTTACTGGAAACCCTTCACAGTCCTGGGGAGCACCCCAAGGAGGTATGTTTCATCAACCTTATCAAGGGGGTTCATCATACTCTAACCCACAAGGAGGCATACCAAATTCTATTCCTTTTGTATTATATTTTGGACAACCTTATTTGGGTGTCTCGAATCCCACTTGGGGTCCTCAAGGACAACAATCTTATCCTCCCCAAGGGTCAACTGTATATCCTATGCAGGGACAAACTATTTACCCCCCTCAAGGGAATTTTTTTTATCCCCCACAACCTAATCAAATGACCCATTCTCCTTAGAACCAACCGAGTTTCCCTCCTTTCGTGAACGTTCCTCAACAACAATCAAATCATGCCTATACCGGTCAACAACCACTGTATATGGGAGGGCCTACTCTATACAATTAACCAACTCAACTAGTTTATGTCTCTATTGGTGTCCCCATGTCGCACCAGTATCACCCTCAGGTTAACCGACAACTACCGTTACTGTCCACGCTGGATCTACCAGACTGATCTCGGTTGACAAATGATATCATACTACATTTTTGTTTCTGGTTGGTAATTCCTGCTAAATTACCTTCTGACATCCCCACATTTGACGGTAACCTTGGAGAAGACCCGAACAACCATGTTATGACATTTCATCTATGGTGTTCCTCAAAACTCTGTGATGGATGATTCTATCTGGTTGTGTCTTTTCCAGTGCACACTCACGTGCTCAACAACCAAATGGTACGTTGAACTCCAATGTGGTACCTTTCAAGATTTCAACTCCCTAACTATGGGTTTTCTCACGCATTTTCAATTACCCATTTTTTACGAGACTGGTACAAAACTCTTGACTTCACTTCATCAAACGAACTCTGTACATATCTCTGATCACATTCTTGAGTAAAGACGACGACGAAGGTTGATCAAAGTGACCATCCCTGACCAATTAGTGGCAGAATGGTTTACTAAATCTCTTTTACCCCCAACTTCTCATGACGTCGCCATGGGTGGTGTTGTCACTGAGGAATAATCCATTTCTTGTGCTCATTACCTAGATTTGGTTTATTTCCAATACGATACATTGTATGAGTTGATACCAAATTATTCCCGCACGTCCACTGATCCATCCAAACCCTCTTCCATGGCTCATGCAGATGTATTTATCGGTGTCATCAAAACCCAATCTTCACCACAGTTGGCCGGCTCATCTAGACGCTCTATCTCTATGCCCATCACCGGTTCAACCTGAATCTCCTCTACCTCCCCCCTGACTCAAATATCTGAGGTGAATGTAGTCCAATATCCCTCTTCACAACAATCTGGGGGAAATAAGAAAATGAAAAAATAAACCTAATAATAATAATAATAATAATAATGAAAATCCAAAAACCAAAAATCAACTACCTGCTCCTGACAAACAACCACAACGAAAACCAAAATTCCCGTGTCTCATTTTTGGTGATGATCATTGCACTCGAGACTATCCTCATCACGACTAAGTTGCAAAAATTTTCAAAGGGAATTCCCAACCTACTATGTTGACAAAACCTTTTCCTCAATAGTAGCCCATGGTTGTTGAAGCCCTTGCCCCTTTGGCAGAAGGAAATCCAAGTCATCCTCCTAGCGAGGAAGCCTCATCGAGTGCCCATATTTATATGTTTAATTGGATTGATTTAACCACTCGCACTACAAAGTATGAAACACCGACTAAACCTAATAAAGAAAAGGTCCCTAATGGTACTACGTCATATCCATATCCTGCCTTTTTTAGTCCTCCATCTGGATCGCGTCAGATTGAGAAACCCACTTTCGACTCTATTTTATGCCCTCCCAAGAGCACTATTCACAAATTGACTTTTAATCCTAGTTCACGTGCCATCCAAAACTACAACATTGTTGAATATTTGGCTCAAGCACCATGTGCTATGTCTTCTCTTGAAGTTATACAACATTTTCCAAGTCAATGTACAACACTCTTGGCCGCCATCGACATGATCGATCTCAAGTCGTTGAAAAATATCACATTTAACCTCGATAACTTCAAGTCACGACTTTCTCACTAGCTTGCTTTTAAGATCGATGTTGTTGTTCATAACCAACACATTCATCGTACCATACTAGATGAGGGAGATTCCACTTGCATCATGTCATTAGCTTGTTGGAAAGGATTGAAATCACTCGTGCTTAATCAATCCCCTATAATGTTACGGGCATTCGATGGGCGAGGGTTTTTCCCTCACAGACTCTTCCATTCCTTAGTTGTTCAGTTGGGAGGAAATAATGTCTCTGCCAATGTAGAGGTAGTCGATTCTCCCCTTGATTAGAACTTATTGTTAGGAAGAATTTGATTTTATTCCATGAATTTCATCACTTCATCGATGTTTCTATGTGTACAATTCCCCTATCAAGGTAAAATTGTCACTATCGATCAGTTATATTACTGCACCCCCGATGCTCACACTCCGGCCACCAACAATATTCCTTTCTTGGGAGATACTAAAATCACTTATGAAAGTGTTGGTGTAGGTATTTTAAAATACTCTTCACTTATGGTTACTTTCCCTACACCACTTCCTCCCACCTCACAACATATTGCTACGATCAATATGATCTCAACTATGGCGTATCAATCTTACGAATCATTTGATCCTTGGGTTGTGCCTAGTCCTTTTGAATTCGATGCACTAGGTGACGCTATGCCACTTAGTCCCACTGAGGCTTCATACAATGCCATCCAATACACCTCTCCCTCATTGGATGACCGACATTTGTTGGCATCCAACACTTACTCATTGTCGTCTTGGTTAAATTCCCTATCCTCTTCTTTGGACTACATCCTACGGGTTTTTCCATTAGATGAATCCATCATAGAAATGCTTAGTATCGAAGAGGTAACTTGGGATGACAACTATCATCGTTCATCTTTTCTCCCTAGTCTGGATGAAATTGAGAAAGATATACACTCTATCTTTCCTAACGGTGTTCTCTATTCTCCCCAATCTCCCATACTTACCCAGGACACTACTTCTGAGGGGAATTTAGGCAACATCTCTTATACAGTCGCTATCAACATCTTGATCAAAGAAGGTATCGTGGAAAATTTTCATCTCGATGCCAATTTTTCTCCCAAGGAAGTGGAAGCTTATACTACTTTATTCAAAGAATTATGTGATGTCTTCGCTTGGAGTTACAAAGAAATTCCATGGATCGATCCATCGATCATTGTGCATGAGATAAAAACTTACCCAGTTTTTAAACCTATAAGACAAAAAATTTTCCTGGTTCATCCTAAGAAAACCGTGGCCATAAAGGTAGAAGTTGAAAAAATATTGAAGTCTGGCTTTATTTATCCCGTCCCCTCAATGGAATGGGTTTCTAACATCGTTTCTGTCACTAAGAAACAAGTAACCCTTCGTGTCTGTGTCGATTATAGGGATCTCAACAAGTCTTGTGTAAAAGACAATTACCCAACACCGTTTATCAACCAAATCATCGATAATTGCACTGACAATGTTTTATTTTCCTTCATGGATGGTTTCTCAGGGTATAACCAGATCAATATTCTACCGAATGATCAACATAAGACAACCTTCATCTATCCTTGAGGGACATTCGCTTATCATAAGCTACCCTTTGGTCTTAAAAATGCTGGTGCTACTTTCCAGCGGGCCATGTCGTATTCTTTCCACGATATCAAAAACATTGTGGAAACTTACCTCGATGATTTACCCGTTCATTCGTCTACTCGATGACACCATATTGGTCATTTACGAGCCATTTTTCTTCACTATCAGTTTTACCATATCCATTTAAACCCTCACAAATGCATCTTCGTTGTCGAATCAGGTAGAATCCTAAGATTCATTGTCTCCAAAGATGGGATTAGGGTGGATCCCTTAAAATTGAAAGTTATTCTCGCTTTACCCCCTCCAAAAAATATGACCCAACTACAAAGTTTGCAAGGGAAAGAAAATTTTCTTCGTCGTTTTATCTGTAATTACGCTGAACTCACTAAAAGATTTATGAGATTGTTGCAAAAAGACACTCCTTTCATCTAGGATGGCACTCCTCAATGGTCTTTCGATGCTCTTAAGAATTCATTAACCAACACGCCTCTCTTGCATCCTCCAAATTATGCATGAGACTATCTCCTTTACTTGGCTTCCTCTACTTCGACTATTGCTATGGTGTTAGTTCAAGAGGATCCTAATGGTGACGAATGTTATCACATGCTAATTTGTATTAATTTTTCCAAAGCATATTTTCCTTGTTCTATCTTTCCACTCATATTTTAAATGTTTTCACCAGCT
>ML830581.1:25708-45746 GCA_009831015.1 Picea engelmannii | reverse complement strand
AAAATTTTGAAATTTTTGGTATTTTGACAGTTTTGATGTACATAAGCACAGTGTGGCCACGCTGCTCTTTCTCTAAGATGATCTAAATGATGAAAAATTTACATGCTTGGATAGGTATTGAGCTATAATTCACATATATATATATATATATACTCTATTCTTGAGTTGGATGCACATATAGAGAGAGAGTTTATTGAAAGTACCATTATGATACCATAATTTCTCTAGAACTTGAATTTTGTTGATCCATCTATTAAGAGAGAAGCTCTATAAAGGAATTGGAACTTGATGCTTAATAATAAATTGATCTTGATTTGAATTGTGGGTATTTTTCCCCAAAACATCATTGTGTAATTGTTGGCACAGGGGCAGACCCAGGGTTCAACGCTCAAGAGCACACCAACAAAGCCTTAACTACCAGCCCTTTCGACAACACCTACAAAGGAGATGAAGTCTCACCCAAGGTAGAGGCAGGGGTGGTTGCAAGACTCATGTGTCTGCAACCTTAGCTAGGACATAGATCTATGAATTTTATAGGGAACTTATCATAGATCATTCATCAGTATTTAACCCTTATTATACTTCGCAGACAGCACAGAGCTTCGCGGTGAATACTCAGATTTACAGTGTTTCAACGCTTAACCATAGTAACCCAGATCATATCTAGTAGATCAACACCAAGAATCCTCATATACATTAGATATAACAATCATATATATCTAATAAGAATAGAGCATAAGTGGATATATCAAAGCACATAACATAAGCAAAGATAAACACATTGAAGCATAACATACAGATTTACGTGGTTCACCCCCCCTGGGGCTACGTCCACAAGATCTTCTTCTTTATTATCGTCTTCAAGCTAGTACAAGCACAAAGCCTCCAAAACCCTTCTTTCCATAGGACATAAGATCTGTGCAGCTCTCTAGATCCTTCTTCCTTGTGTTACAACATAGCTTTCTATATCAACCACACAGTAACTTGCACTTAGCCTTACATAGTTCGCATAGAGCACTTATTCGACATCACATAGATGCACTACCAATTGCACTAAGCAATCACATCTACTACTTCTTACATTTCCTATCCTTCTATTTATACATTACAAAAGTGGGCCTAAGCATGGGTAAGTCCATGGGCCAATATCCCTTTCCCATTACAATAACCCAAAACCCCAAAAGGGGGCCCAAAATTGGACCGAGATCCCATGATCTCTACTTCGCCTGGCGCTCCATATTTGACAGGCTGTTGAAGTCCCAAAAATGGTCAAATATGACCAAGTGTTCCTCAAAACTTGGTCAAGGGCCAACATGCCCCCAACACTCACCTGTGACTCATTCCGAGTCACTCAGGTCTGACCAATTCTGCTTCGAATTCCTCGAGCTTGGATCGAGCTGCTTCGAATTACCGCATTGCTACTGCCTCTTGTTCGATGAACTCCTGGATGAGTGCCTCATTCACTGGCCCTTCTAGGCATTGTTCTGATGTATTCCCAACCTGTTCAAGTTCTACTCCTTGGCTTTCAACTTCAGTGAATAGTTGGCATGCCTTTTCTTGCACTGGTTGAAGTCATTGAGAGACTTCCATTACTTTACTCTGAAGCGTGTGAATCTATTGTTGGGTTGTGCATTTCTCTAGAAACCTCTTCATTCTCTCTATGGATGACAGGGCCTTCAACTGCACCTGTAGCTTTTTGGCGTCGTACTTTTCCTCTTGGAGCCGTGACTCCAATTTATGCAATTCTGGGTTCTCGGTTAGGTTCTCGTAGATCTGCGCACTTCTGCTACTTAACTGTTTGCATTCCTCAGTGAGTGTTTTAATCCTTTCTATAGTTCTCTGGGCAGTTATTTCTCGCTGGTCGTGCACTTCTTGTGGGGTTTGTGGTATGGTCTAAAGCTCTCAGTCCACAACTCTTTGTTGAAGTTGCTGAATAACTTCAGCAAGCATCATCACTTGGCGTTCTATGTGGTCCTCTGCCTTCTATTGTAAGTCGATCACAGAGAGAAATTCTCTGTTGACTGCTTCTTCAATCTCAATCTGCTTCATGAGCAGTTGCTCTTTCTCTTTTTCGATGTTCACTCTGTCTTCTTCAAATTTCACTTGGAGAGTTTCCTTCTCTTGTTTCGCAGCTTGGCGTTGCTCAATGATTTCCTCCCGTGCTTGCTTTAAGGCCTAGGTGGCCTACACTGTTTCTTCCTGTGCTTTCCGAAGGCGTACTTAGACTGTGTTAGCAATCTTGCAGAGTTGAACTAGTTCATTTCCTTCTTCTGTTGTTCCTTCTGGCAGGGGCATAGAGGAGACTGCATGGCTATATTAGAGAGCTTGATGTACTCCTTAGAGCTCGATCTCTATTCTATTGTACATTGTCTCTTTCTTAGCTTCCTTCTTTTCTGTTATCTCTTCTATGGATTTTTTCATAGCTGCGATGAGAAAAATGAAGTCATCTGGAGTGAGCATGGTCTTCAGCTTAGTCATGGGTGCTTTTGATTTCTTCCTGGAGGAAGGTTCCGGAGGCGAACCCTTCATTTTATTTATGATCTCTACTTCGTATCCTAGCCTCTATTCGACTTCGTTGAAGTCTTTTCCATTACCTCCTTGCTCTGGTGTAATGGATTTGGTTCTTACAGATCTGTTGTCTACATCTTGGATTTCCTCATCCTTCTTTGTCTGCTTTGTTTTCTTTGTCTTATTGGGCCCAGGTGTATTCTACGCAGCTTCTGGGCTGTCAATGTAGGACACTTCTACGGGGTTTGCTAGAATAAGGAGCTTCGTCGACCATTCCTTGGTGATTTCCTCCAGGTCTTCTTCTATTAGCTTATAATAATACTGAAGTTTCTCCTTGTTCTCATCAACGCGTGTTGTAATATATATAAAATGGTGGTCTGCACTGAACTTTATCAAAGGTCAAAACTTGTGTAAAGTAGTCAGGTTCATGCGAGGCTTGGACTAGATGGCGAGCATCAAATGGGTGTAGTAGGTATGAAATATAGCATTGGATTGCCACTGCTTGTTCATGTCATTCGAGTACCACAGTGTACTAAACTTCGCAGCTAGTGGTTCAAAGGGGTTAATGTCGTGGAAGGTTGCACCTTCCGATAGCTCCCATGCAACGAAAGCTATAAGTATGAAGAGCTAGCTAAAATGAAATTCATGCCCCTGATCCTGGGCTTCCTTGCAGTCAATCTCTAGTTGATTCACCAGGTACTTCACCCAGTTCATCTGTAGTCCCTCTACGCACTTCCCTGTGAGGTCAACTACAAATTTAGATACTTGTGTGGGTCGATTATTACGTACCAACTTCCTTGTGATTAGTTGACAGGCGAGGTGCTCTATGCCACTTTCAATAGAAGCTACCTTGTAGCCTCATGTGCTTTTCTCAACATCACCATATGCTTCTTTAATCTTCTCAGCAAGAGCGCGATCCACAGTCTTTCCAGGATATTAATCATGGGGATCAGGGCCCTGCATGTTAATCCCAATGATCCGGTTGATCAGCGTTGGATCAACTGTTATGCAACGGTTCAACCATAAGTATCCTCCATGGTAACTTGCCAGCAACAACTTCACACAAGCATTCACCTCCCGATGTCTGCCGAAGTGTGGTATCTTCATAACATTGAGCAGAGTAGACTGTGCAAGATCCATCGTCCATTGCTGAGGGATGATCTTTGAATTCTTTCCCTTGGTTCTAGTTAGGTACTTGTATGGGGAAAGTATGTTGTAAACTTTATGATCCCCTAGGTTGAAGTCACTAAACTTCAATGCTGCGATCTTTTTGTGATCTGCGCGTACTCCTTTCAGCAGGTACGCAGTGACTAGAGTGTACTCAAAGTTTCTAGGCACACTATCTCTGTTGATCACACCGCTCAGAGGTGGTATGTAAGCAGGTAGGATGGATGGAACCAACTTCGCGTTGGCCATATCGTCTATATGTTTGGTTCTTCTTTTTGTGCCAGCTCAAGATGTTCTTTCTCGAGCAGACGATGGGGAGGCTTGCACTCCTCTCGTCGATTATGCCTGTAAACCTGTAGACAATCCTCGCTCCGACATGACTCTTTCAGCTTTGAGGCTAGCGAGTACCTCTCTTACAGATTATTCATCTGTGCTAAATTCGTCAGACATATACACTCAGGATCAATATCTCAGGTTCTCAAAGTAACGTAGGTATTGTAGTAAGGTAGAGAGTAAGGGTGGATTAATCACTGTTCACAATTCAGGTAGTCTGCAGACTCAAATTCACAATTAGCAAAAGTGTCTTTTGTGCATGGCGCAATGGATTAAGTAAGTAACTCTGTAACGAATCATTTGCAACAGATATGGGGCTTCCTTAATTCTATCTCTGTCTTTTATGGCATGGTCTAATGTTCTGGTGATGAGCCATCAATGCTTTTCGATCCATTCAGAGCGATAGTCGAACAGATATATCGGCCTCCAACGACTATATTTCTTCGCCATGGTGAAGTGACCCATGTCTCTGTTCTGATATCCCGACGAAGCTCAAATTTTGCACAGTTTATTTCAGAGAGGTTCCTTATGGAACCCTCTATAGCCTATCGATCTGAGCTCTCTTTTTACTTATCTTTCTAGCCTTCTTCCCCGTGAGATTCATCTCGATATTTCTCTTCTCGTTCTGACTCTTATTTTCCTTGGGCATAGTCACTTCGCGTTGCTGAGGTTCTTTCCAAAGACTCAGGAGAACTGCTTCATCTATATCTGGTGCAGATACTCCAATCTTCTGTGAGTCCCCTAACTCTTTAACATCTAAGCTTCTAGTGTCAAATATCTTTGATTTATTCTCATGTTCCTCAATCAACTGTGCGATCCTTCTAGTCATGAAATCTTTTAGCTCTTGTCTCTACTGTTGTAATACCTTTTCTTCTTCCTTCTTTCTGGCTTGATCTCTCTCAATCCAAGGTTATCCAAGTAACATAGTGAACAGGGCATCATCCTCATTAAATTGATAATCTCAAAATCTTCTTCTATCGAAGTTCCATTCACTGTCATAGATATCTGAGTGAGTTTTCCACATAACATCATCAATTTTCCTCTGAATAGTCCTATTCCTCCTAGTGACAGAATCATGGCATGCTTCCCTAGAGATTCCCAAGTTCTTTCTGGCATAATATTCACTTGTGTTTCTTCATCAAGAATACAGTCAATATAGAATTCCCCTAGTCTTGTTTCGACTTGTTCCTTTTCTTTGAAGATCTCTGGTAATCGGACATCTTTATGTTCCTTCAGGGTTTCTTTCATTTGTATTAATACTTTCTCTAATTCTTTCTGGGGTTCTGCTGTTTCTGGAGCTGTTCTAGGGTTTTCTTCATGCAGATTCATTCTTTCAAGCTTAACAATCATTCTAGGGCAATCCAATACTTCATGGTCCAAAGATTTGCAACAGAGACAACTGGGTTTTCCACTAGGGAATTCCTTAGTTAGATGGCCTGGTTTTCTGCAACTTTAACATAGGGTCAATCCTCTCTTTCTCTTAAATGATCCCCAACTTCTTCTATACTGCACACCAAGATCATGGTAGCTAGCCTAGAAAAAATTATTTCTAGGATCCTGCATCCATTTCTTAGTCCAAACATTCTTTCTATGCATAGGTATAACATATATATCATTATGCTTATCAGATCTATTCATATCAAAATTTATTTCATCTATTAATGCCCTAGGTTTTAAGCTAGGACCGAATCTATCAAACATACCTAGATCCATGCTCTAGAAACAAAAAAATTCACTTATCTTACTTCTACAAAGCACAAAGCTTCCAGATATAAAAAAATTTAACTATTCTTACCTTTATTAGAGAACGAGGCTTACATATCTTACCTCTTTTCTACAGATTTGACCTCTTTCTCTCAGAAATTCCCACTTTTACTTTTCTTAGATCACAGAGCGTCCAGATCTCGCTTCTTTTCTTCAAATATGATCTTCCTTTCTTCATATCTGACCTTATTCCTAGCACAACGCTTCACAGGTCGAGTAAAAAGATGCACACTAGGGCAACAGATCTACGCACATAGCTTTCTTTTTCACAAAGTTTCTTCTTCCTCAGTTCCTGGCAATCATAGTTTCAGGTCCCAGCAATGGAACCATTTGTTGGCACAGGGCAAGACCCAGTGTTCAACGCTCAAGAGCACACCAACAAAGACCTAACTACCGGCCCTTTCGGCAACACCTGCGAAGTAGATGAAGTCTCACCCGAGGTAGAGGTAGGGGTGGTTGCAAGACTCAGGTGTCTGCAACCTTAGCTGGGACACAAATTTGTGATTGTATCTTTTACAGGGAACTTAGCATAGATCATTCATCAGTATTTAACCCTTATTATACTTCGCAGACAACACAGAGCTTCACGGTGAATACTCAGATTTATAGTGTTTCAACACTTAACCATAGTAACACAGATCATATCCAGTAGATCAACACTAAGCATCCTCATACACATCAGATCTAACAATCATATATATCTAAGAAGAACAGAGCATAAGTGGATATATCAAAGCACATAGCATAAGAAAAGATAAACACATTGAAGCATAACACACAGATTTACATGGTTCACCCCCCCCGGGGCTATGCCCACAAGATCTTCTTCTTTATTATCGTCTTCAAGCTGTTACAAGAACAAAGACTCCAAAACCCTTCTTCACATAGGACAGAATATTTGCGCAGCTTGCTAGATCCTTATTCCTTGCATTAAAGGACTTAGCTTTCTATATCAACCACACAGTAACTTGCACTTAGCCTTGCAAGCCTTACAAAGTTCGCAGAGAGCACTTATTCGACATCACATAGATGCACTACTGATCGCACTAAGAAATAACATATAATACTTCTTACATTTCCTATCCTTCTATTTATACATTACAAAAGTAGGCCTACGCGTGGGTAAGCCCACGGGCCGACATCCCTTTCCCATTACATTAACCCAAAACCCTAAAAGGGGCCCAAAGTGGAACGAGATCCTGTGATATCTGCTTTGACTGTGATATATAGTGTCATTTCAGGTCTATTACTTAGGGTTTATGGGTTGTAGGTTTGTTTGCACGTCTCCTTACTGCTACCGATTTTATTTGAGGGTTATTTCAGAACTTTCTGGGTTATTTATGCTCATTATTTTATATTTATGTCTATATCTGTGTTAAAAAAAACTGTGTGCTTGGCTTGCAGGTTAGGTGGAGCTGGAGTTGGAGTTGGAGCTTGGCCCTCAGGCCCAGATTTCAAACTAAGGCTCTGATACCATGTGTAGTGACCTCAATTTAATTAGCCTATTAAAATCTCATAAATTTAACAGTTAAGATTACTTCTACGTAAGAAATAAGTAATTTCTTTCAACATATAAGTAGCATAAATTAAATTTACGAACAACATGCTAATAATTTACATAATCATCTACATAACTCAGCAAATTCATAATTAAAAATACCTCTGCCTGATGCTAATTCCCGTTGATTTGGTTGTCCTCCCTACTGCCTTGCCCAGCCTACTGCTTTGACCAAACCCTGCCCAAACCGACTAACCACCCAACCAGCTAGGAGTAGCCTATCCGGCTCCCTAGCTCCAGGATATCGTAAGGAATCTTGGCCCCCGTGCCCAAAACCCCCAGTAACCTCGTGCCCCCTGCGATGGTTCACCAAAACCCCAAAACCAACTCCTCAAAACCAAAAAGATATCCCCCCAATCTTTCACAGAAATATAGACTTCCTCCCTGATAATGCTCCTCCCCCCTCATATTTCATTCTCCTCTCCCATCAGACTCCTCCCGTCATATCTCCCCCCATCCATTGACTCCCTATCCCCCATTAATTATCTTATCCCATTCCTTTATTACCTTATCCTTCATTTAATGCTTCATCCCCCCCTCGCATATGTAAAGTCTTTAATTAAATAAATTAAAATTATTAAGCCCCTTTAATTCATTAAACAAACCTTTAATGAGTCAATTGATTAATTAATTAATCAATCAATAGATATAAACAATTAATTAAGAAATAATTAATTAAGAAATAAACATTGTTTAACTAAAACATATTAGGACAGTTAATTATCTAATTAATTATACTTGATAAACCCTATGCAACTATCTAACCAAGGTTGTTACAAATTTGGACTACAAAACAAACAATCATAGAAAATCTAAACAAACAATCATAGAAAACAAATGACACATAAACATCCAAAAATTATTATTGGCCCTTGACCAAGTTTTGAGGAACACTTGGTCATATTTGAGACGTGCAAACAGACCTAGAACCCATAAACCCTAAGTAATAGACCTGGAATGACACTATATATATATATATATATATATATATATATATATATAAACTACTTAGAAACCCTGAAGAAGAGAGAGATTGTTACAGGAAAGGAGATCCTGCGCCTATTTCATTCCTTGTTCCAACCACATGTCAATAGTTAGAGACCACTTGCTCTCTGGTAAAATCCTCACCTGTAAATAGAACAGAAATAAAATAAAAATTAAAAAAGAACTTGAAGGTTAACATTGATTATATATATATATATATATATTATGTAAAAGAAAAAAACAAAGAATAGATAATGAGTAATAAAAAAAAATAAAGCCACATTATATTTCGATACTAATACAAGCCAACTCATAAATGACCAAAGACAAGGGCAAGCGCCAAGCCCTTTAAATTCCACATGCCTCATCGAAAACTGATCATTTTCAGAGTCTAGGAAGAGGCGAGAAAGCCTAAAAAGCTCACACTTGACGGTAACAAATGCAGCCACCCTCGGCAATCTTACCCTTGCGTTTGCTCTTCGCTGTGGGTAATGGCTCCATTTTGAAACGGGTTGGTCCACATGCTACAACAGAAATAATTAAACATAAAATAGTAAAAAATTAAAAAAAAAAAACAAAAAAACGCAGGCAGCAAATCCAGTGCAGGAAGAGTTAGGAACAGTCTTTGACTTACCTTCCTTCTCCCTCTTTCTCTCTAGACGTCAACATAGAACATCGGGAGGGGCCCTTCTCTTACTTTTGTCGTTTACCATCATTTCACGAATAGTTCACTCGGAGACAATAGTGAAAGAGATTTTCTAGGTGTCTGGCCGACAAGAAAAATATCGGGGCCTTGACTAGCGGTCGTAGTGATATTTGTGTGGGCTTTAGAATCTGCATTGTGGCAGAGCAAGAAGAGAGAAAGATGGATCCTGGCATCAAGATTGTGGTTGATGTTCGGAAGAAAATGGCAGAAGGCTCCTAAGAAATATTGGGTTGAAACATCATAGTCTGTGGAGCGCTAGCAACAAACATGCCAGAAGGATTAATGGTTCATGCTAGGCTCTGCCCTTGATATGCTTTGAGTTTACCATCGCTAAGCTACGAAGACATTTCATTGCTTGCACTCAGGGAGCTTACCAGTCGATGTGAGCTTCTCCTTCCCCTATTGGTTCATTGGAAACCATGTGAGCCTACTTAGTGATAGTTAGTCAGTGTGACCACATTAATAACGTGCTTCCCAGCATAACATCTATCTTGTGTTGCCGGTTTCTATCGATAGTAAGTTGAAGAAAGCGATCAATCATTCGACTAAATCGATACACCTTGAAACTAAAGCCATTGATTCTCTATCTGTTTCGCTAAAGCTGAGACGCAGTGAACGCCCACATACAAAAAGCGAGTAGGGAGAGGGTGAGTGGGTGCCCCTGCCATGAACCTGTTTTCATATATAAGTATCAGTTTTAAATCGACTGTGGTCAAATACCTTCACCCAAACATCTCTATCCATATATTCTATGGATTTAATCACGAATATAATAATCACCACAAATATAAAAAAAAAAACCCATCATCGATAACAGAAAGGGGGTGCCGTCTTCAGAGGCATTTTGGCATAAAATAACTAATACTATGGACTCTGAAAAGAGAACCCACCCAACTAAATATTTTACATAAAAATAAATGAAAACCTAAGAAAAGGTTTAAGCTTAATCTCTCCTGAAAAATAAATAGAAAAAAAAAACCCGCAGAGTTTCGGAAGACCTCAAAACCCTCACTCCTCCTGGGACCTGCAATGGAAGGAATTAGAGGCTTTCTCAAGCCATGCTTGGAGCCTGTCCTCTTCGTCGGTCTCTCCTCTCACACTTCGATCACCTAGGATAACATTTAGGGCTCACAAGGGGTGTTTCTTGTGCACAACGCGTCCAAGTTCAGCACCAAACGCCAAGACACCGGAAGAAGCCATGAGAGAAGGCCATGGCGGCCGACCGGGTAACCAGAGACCTTGCAAGAAGAAACGAAGAGGAAAAGAGGAATTAGTGTTACGGCATGTAGGGTTAGGTTTAGGTCAGGAGGGCATTGGAGGAACGAGGGCGGGGCACGTGAGCTTCATGCGTGCCCTCCCTTTGTTTTTGTTTTTTTTTAAATTGTTGTTTTTAAATTATTTGTTTAAATTTATATATGTTTTATTTTTGTTATTATTATTATTTTTTTTAATTATTGATTATCGTAACTTATTTATATATTATTTGTTAATTTGTTAATTTTTTTTGTTTTTTTATTTTTTATTTTTTTATAATGATATATATATATATATATATATATATATATATATATATAAAGTTATTAAAAAAAAAATTGAAATGTTTTGGAGTCTATGGGTTTTGAACCCATGACCACCCACCCCCCAAGCCTTAAGAAACAACCAAACACCAACGTGCCACACATGAGTCTTTACAAATAAATTCTTATACATAAATAAATTAATGGTAATAGAGTACTATCCCGAAGTATAATCTCCAATTATCCATGTTAACCAAACACTGAGTTCCGTGCCCTCAACCACCGAGCCAAGTGCCAAGTCCCTCCATTCCATTCCACCAGTCAAAGACAAACACTAAGATTCAATGCATCGCCTCAGGCTCACTACATCATATGACCACAAGTCCAGAACAATACATAACCACAACGCACAAGCGCTAAGCTCCAATGCCCGAAAACCACTCTACAATCCTCAAGACTCGCACCTGCAGCCACTGAGACACACAATTAAACACATATGTACAATGTGCCAAGGAGAGACCACGATTCAAGCATTGAAGGATAGCCTTAGACTCATTTCATCGACATTAGGTTGGAAGTCACCTTAATTAGTTGTAAATGCAAAGTATAAGGACTTAGACCAAGACAAGCGGGGGGGGGCTTGTGCACACTAGGTAGGTAAGTTAGAGAATCGACAAGTATGGTGCAAGTTAACGTA
This sequence comes from Picea engelmannii, assembly GCA_009831015.1. Taxonomy (NCBI): domain Eukaryota; kingdom Viridiplantae; phylum Streptophyta; class Pinopsida; order Pinales; family Pinaceae; genus Picea; species Picea engelmannii. The sequence goes on along the minus strand of ML830581.1, from coordinate 34,512 downwards.
GTTATCAAGTGAGGGAATTAGTAGTTTTCTTATGCGAATACATCAAGCTTAGACGCTTAACCCTAACCTAGACAATCCCCTAAAGAGAGTAACATCTGTTTACAGACAAGTAAAAAGAAACTTATGCCTAACCCTGTTTTCTAGTTAAGTTGCGCAATGAGAAACGTCCTTGAACTCACCCTGACAACTTTGGTTGATGCAGGTTAAATCATACAGGATGGTTAGGAATCGAGGGAATCGAGGTAGAGGAGCATCGTCGCAGGCACCGCCAACATCACCAGTGCCGCCACCACCATCGCCGGAACTAGCTCTCATACTGCTCTCTTTGGAGGCCATAAATGAGACTTTAAAGGGGCGAAAACCAGCAGGGATCGAAGTGGAACCCCCACCATCTGGAATGGTTAATCCAAAATCATCAAGGGATTCAGGGGGAGGACCTCCACCCGAAGACATCACTAGAGAACTGCAGAAGATTAAACTTCCGGAGTTTGTCGGAGGTCACGCCAGTGAATGTGCGGAAGCATGGTTGGAAGGCATGGAAAGGTGTTTTTCCTTAAGGGACTATGCGTCCACCTCAAAGGAAAAGATAGAAATTTTTCAGTTAAGAGACAGCGCCTTGAACTGGTGGGGAAACCTCAAAATACAACTGCGTCTTACCCCGAACACCGTATCTTGGGAACTTTTCGAGGAGAGGTTTCGAAGGAAATATCTGCCAACTTACTATGAGGAACAACATGTAGGAGCGTTTTATGCCTTAGTACAGGGAAACAGAACCATAGAGGAATATGAGATTAATTTTATGGAATTGGTCAAGTATGTTTCATATATGGATAATGACCAACGACAGGCAGAACTCTTTGTCTATGGGTTGAACCCTAAGATAAGGGCTATGGTGTGGATGTGGAAACCGTCTTAGGTAGAAGAAGCTGTGGAAAATGCACATTATGCGGAGGAACACATGAACTTAACCGGAGGTACGAGACCGACCTTTCTGCATCATCCTGGATTCGTAGGGAAGGCCCCTAGGACATTTCCCAGGGGAGGGGGCTCAAGGCCACCTCCATAAGGTAACTGAGTCACACCAAGGACAGTAGCCACATGGATTTCAATGGTAGCGAGTGTAGCATCTCGTTCATCACCATCGACGCAGATAGGTCCACGACCATCTCAGGGAACAACTAGTAGGGGCAGGGGTTCCAGAGGAAGGAACTCATTTCAGAGACAGTCACATAACAATGCGCAGGTTCAATCTCGTGTTACCTGTTGGGGATGTGGAGGACCCCATTACCAGCGTGACTTCCCAGAGTTACAATTAGGATTTGTGCATAGAGAAGGAAAGGCTCTGATGAGAAGAGGAAGTAGCAGCCACCAGATTTATGCAGCGGTTAAAAATCACCATGCCGAACATCAATCCACGGTGGTGGAGTCACCAGGTACGCTAAATCATATCAATGTAAAGATTTTATTTGATTCTGGTGCGACAGATAGTTTCATTTCACCATCTGCGTTAGAAAAGAGTGGGTTGGCAGTCTACGAGCACGATGAATTTAAACAAGTTGAGATGGCTTCAGGGGAAAAACAAGTGGTAGGACCTAGTGTTGATAATTGTATAGTAGACCTGAGAGTGTGTACTACCAGTTTGAAGGTATACGTCACTGCTCTCGGGGCGTATGACCTAATCATTGGAATGGATTGGTTAGAATCTCATCAAGCTTTGGTGGATTGTTTCGCAAAAAGGGTGCTCTGTATAGATGATGAAGGAAGGCCAGTGAAGATCCAGGGTGTATGGAGAAAGGTGTCATTACGCTTTATCTCAACTATGAAGGTTAAGCGATGCTTGAGGCAAGGGTGTCAACTATATGTAGTGGAAGCAGTGAATGAAAGGAAGGGACCCTCATTAGATCAGTAGCCGGTATTGTCAGAATTTAAGGATGTTTTTCCGAACGAGTTACCAGGGTTACCTCCTGAGAGGGAGCTTGATTTCACTATTGATCTAAAACCTGGTGCAGAACCAATTTTCAAGACTCCGTATCGGATGACAGCGCCAGAACTTTGTGAATTGAAAATGCAGTTAAAAGAGTACTGGACTTAGGGCTAATAAGGCCCAATGTTTCACCTTGGGGTGCACCATTAATTTTTGTAAAGAAGAAGGATGGATCCTTACGACTGTGTATAGACTACAGGGACTTGAACCATGCTACAAATTAAGTGAAAAATAGGTACCCGATGCCGCGAATAGATGACCTCTTTGATCAGATGAAAGGAGCAACGATATTCTCAAAGATTGATTTGCGATCAGGGTATCACCAGTTAAGGATTAAGGAAGGCGATATTCCTAAAATCGCCTTTCGAACTCGGTTTGGATATTACGAGTTTGGCGTAGTACCTTTCGGATTGACCAATGCACCAACAGTATTCATGAGCCTCATGAACGGCGTATTCTGGAAGTACTTATACCATTTTGTACAAGTCTTTCTAGATGACATCCTCATCTATTCCAAGAACAAAAGAGAACATGAGGAACACTTACGAGTGGTGTTGTCCTGCCTTAGAGATAACAAATTTTATGGGAAGTTGTCGAAGTGTTCCTTCTTTCAAAAATAGATCCACTATTTAGGTCATAGCATTTCCGGTGAAGGAATCTCTGTGGACCTAAAAAAGGTAAAGGCCATTATGGAGTGGCCAGTGCCGAAAAATTCCCATGAGGTGAGAAGCTTCATGGGGCTAGAAGGTTATTATCAGAGATTTGTTGAAGGATTCTCAAAAATAACAAAACCCATCACCACTTTGCAGTGCAAGGGGGTCAGGTATGAATGGACAGAAGAATGTGATAGTGCATTCATTGAGCTTAAGAGGTTACTAACTAGTGCGCCAATTCTACGAGTGTCGGATATGGAAAAGGACTTCACAGTCTGCACGGACACCTCAAAGCAAGGGTTGGGGGCCGTGTTAATGCAGAATGGAGGAGTGATAGCTTATGCATCAAGGAAGTTGAAGAAACACGAAGAGCTATACGTGACCCATGATTTAGAGTTGGCATTTGTAATGCTAGCTCTGAAAATTTGGAGGCACTATCTTGTGGGGAAAAACTTTGAGCTCAAAACGGACCATCAAAGTTTAAAACATCTCTTCACTCAAAGAGATCTGAATGCTAGGCAAAGGCGATGGAGTGATTTTATGAGTCAATATGATTTTGGTATTTCATACATCAAGGGAAAGGAAAATGTGGTCGCAGATGCCTTGAGTAGGAGACCACGTGTCTTCTTCCTGGTACCCTTGAAAGTCAATCTGAGGGAACGTGTGTTGACGCAACTCCAAGGAGACAGTTGGTATTTAGAGGTTACTTCAAACCTCCAGAGTGGGAGGAAATTAGATCCAAAGTATGCAGGATATAGCCTAGAAGCAGATGAACTGTTAAGATATTGAGGAAGGATGTACATCCCTGAAGATGGGGATATTCGAAGCATCATACTGAAGGAAGCCCATAGAGCACTTTATTGTGCACATCCGGGTGTGAAGAAGATATACGCAGACATGAAGAAGATTTTATTTTGGGTAGGCATGAAGCGCAATGTAGTCCATTTCGTCGCCAAGCACCTAGAGTGTCAACAAGTGAAAGTCGACCACCATCACCCGACAGGCCTCCTACAACCACATGATGTTCATATGTCCAAGTGGGAAGTCATCTCTATGGATTTTGTTGTGGGGTTGCCGCTCACATCTCATAGACATAATGCCATTCTTGTGATAGTTGATAAGTTAACCAAGAGTGCTCATTTTATTCCAGTTAGAGACACTTACGATGTCACTGATGTGGCACGTGTGTTTGTAAGCGAGGTTATCCGTTTGCATGGGATACCTAAGAAGATCATTTCTGATAGGGACTCCAGATTCACTTCTAGGTTTTGGACAAGTTTGCAGTCAGCATTGGGGACTCAGTTGAACTTAAGCACAGCTTATCATCCTGAAACAGATGGGAAAACTGAGAGAGTAAATCAAGTCATGGAAGACATGCTTAGGATGTATGTCATGGATAATCAAACCCAGTGGGAGAAGTACCTACCTTTGGTAGAGTTTGCCTACAATAACAGTTTTCATAGCTCCATCGGAATGCCACCCTACAAAGCTTTGTATGGAAGGCCATGCAGAACGTCGTTGAGTTGGGATAGACTAGAAGACCGAGTAATAGTTGAGCCAGAATTGATTCAAGAGATGGAGGAACAGGTGATTCATATTAGGCAGAGACTAAAGGAAGCATAGGATAGGTAGAAAAGTTATACGGATGCACACAGGACCGACCGAAGTTATGAAGTGGGAGACCAGGTTTTCATTCATTTCAGGCCTAATAAGAGTACCATACGAAGGGGACAAAGTTGTCACCTTGATTTATAGGACCGTTCAGAATCCAAGAGAAAATTGGACCCGTTGCCTATTGTCTCGTACTACCACCCCACTTGCATAAAACTCGTAATGTTTTTCATGTATCTGTTTTATGTCATTATGTTGTTGATGAATCACATAAACTAAATTGGAAGGAATTGCAGGTATCGGATGTGGGAACTCTCACAGTAGAACCGTTATGCATATTGGACCATTGATTCTGACAGCTCAGGAACCGTCTGGTAGACCAAGTTAAGGTCCAATGGGACAAGTATATTCCAGGATCTGCTACTTGGGAAGACGTCGAGACATTATGACGAGACTATCCCTCACTTTTTTTGACCACCTCGAGAATATGTTTCTCGAAGGTTGGGTGTATGTAACACCACCTTTTGACTTAGACAGCCAGGATTACCAGAGGCCTACACTTATATTTTCTATTTACAGTGAAACTATTAAATGATACACTTAAGCTTTTAAGACGTATGAACCTTTATGAATGTTTAAATATATTTGGATAATTATGGATATGATGCGATCTACTACGTGAATGTAAATTTTATGAATGTTTAAATGTTATTGATGATGATGGATATGATGCAATCTACTATGTGAATGTAAATTTTATGAAGGTTTAAATGCTATTAGAATGATGATGGGATATGATGCAATCTATTTGGTAAATGATAATTTTATGAATGGGTGTCAAAATTGAATTATGGGATATTATGAGATCTATTTCTAACTTGAAAACTTTGATGTTAAGTTGTTGGTACAAGGATACCGAATTGAAATGATGATTGGATGCAATTACATTATGATAATGCATAGAATTGTATGAGTTTGTGTTACAGACTAATCTGTAGGTTATGGGCTATGAAATAGCCAAGGGATAATGATGATGAAAGTGGATGTCATGACCACTAGCAGAGAAACATTATGGTATGAATATTTGTATGTGAAATTATATTTGTTTGGATGCATTGCCATGATATGTGGACCAGTGCAGGATTTCAGGTGGTGAGACTGCCCAAAACTGAATAAACGATGACAAAACTCCCAGCAACACAGTGCCACTGTATATTCCATTGTAGGGTGTGGACCCTAGATATGATTAGGAGGGGTGGAGGCATTTCCCACCGTGTATCCTCCGAAACCTAAAGTCATGGGAGGACAATGTTAGCTCACTCTCCCCTAGACGTGTGATGATGACTGTCAGTTGCCTACTGGGGAAGCTTGGTCGAGATAGTGACACTTTTGCTTACAGGTTCTATTTGGAGTTAGGTCAATACTGTTGACGCTCCAAGATAGTCCAACAGAGGAAGGATATGAATGAAGATGGAAGTAAGTTAGGGAGGAAGGATGAGTAGAAATAGATGAGAAAGTATGGAAATTTGTCTTATGGTGGAATTTATTGTTTTTCCCTTCTAAAAAGGGAATGTGTATATATAAATATTCATAATTACGTAACTAAACCATAGTTGTCTAAATAAAATTGTTTAACTAGATAATTGTAATTAGAGGATTTCGCAAACATTTGATTGGTTTATTGTGTTTTATAAAAGAATATTCGTGTTGATTGGATTGGATGCATACATAAATTACTATAAGGATGATAGTTATTGATTATTAGTACATGCATGAGACTTGTATGTACTAGCTACACATGCATTTCTTGTACATGTACTTTAGTATGTATGAGTTTTCTTGGCTTACTTACTAATAATGTCGGTTAATTTTTATGAATGTGTGAACCATGTTTCTTTTCCTTTGTATCATGAAATACCTTAACTTCGGGACGAAGTTTCCTGAAGGGTGGGTGTATGTAACAACCTTGGTTAGATAGTTGCATAGGGTATATCAAGTATAATTAATTAGATAATTAACTGTCCTAATATGTTTTAGTTAAACAATGTTTATTTCTTAATAATATTAATTAATTAATTAATTGTTTATATCTGTTGATTGATTAATTAATTAATCAATTGACTCATTAAAGGTTTGTGTAATGAATTAAAGGGGCTTAAAAATTTTAGTTTATTTAATTAAAAACTTTATGTATGCAGGGGGGAGAATGAAGCATTAAATGAAGGATAAGGTAATAAAGGCATGGGATAAGGTAATTAATGGAGGATAGGGAGTCAGTGGATGGGGGGAGATATGACGAGAGGAGTCTGATGGGAGAGGAGAATGAAATATGAGGGTGGAGGAGCATTATTAGGGAGGAAGTCTGTATTTCTGTGAAAGATTGGGGGGATATCTTTCTGGTTTTGAGGAGTTGGTTTTGGGGTTTTAGTGAACCACTGCAGGGGGCACCGGGTTGCTAGGGTTTTTGGGCATGGGGGCCAGGATTCCTTATGGTATCCTGGAGCTAGGGAGCCAGACAAGCTGCTCCTAGCTGGCTGGGTGGTTAGTTGGTTTGGGCAGGGTTTGGTCAAAGCAGCAAGCTGGGCAAGGCAACAGGGAGGACAACTGGATTAGTGGGAATTAGCATCAGGAAGAGGTATTTTTAATTATGAATTTGCTGAGTTATGTGGATGATTATGTAAATTATTAGCATGTTGTTCATAAATTTAATTTATGCTACTTATATGCTGAAAAAAATTACTTATTGCTTACGTAGAAGTAATCTTAACTGTTAAATTTATGAGATTTTAATAGGCTAATTAAATTGAGGTCACTACAAAATTAACATCTTTCTTGCAATTATCTCTTTGTGTATGAGGCATTTTATTGAGGCCCAAATCTGGCCTCTGATTTATGCTTTGGTTTTGTAAATTTTATGAAGTCCAAATTTAGGCATTTCACTATTATTTCACTATAATTTATGTTCCTGATGTTAAGAATGATAATATGCAGAGGGTATAGTGAAAATCATGACTTTTTTGATAAGAAATCCATGGATGCTTTGCAATCGATGGATGTTCATGGATCAAATGGTTTTGTGAGTTGATTTGATGAGTAAGTGGTCTCTTTAAATCCTTCTCAAATTTTATTTTGAATTGTTGCAAGAATGTGGTTGTGCTTCTCTAGTGTCGGTGTTGCACCCTCTTTCTCTCTCTTGATAGGTCCCTTCTCAAATCTATCAAAGGATTTCTAGTGTAGGATACTCCCTTGATCATCTTGAAGCTAGTAAGGCACTACTTTAATTTGTTAAGGTTTGTAGTGGACATTCATAGCTATCACCCTAGTCTCACTTACACTTCTTCAAGAAGAGCATTAGTTAACCACATATGCCCAATAAACTAAGTAGGCACTAGTCATTACTGCTGGTCTATATTTCTGCATTTTTAGAGTGAAACTTACTGCTATCATTACTTGTCTATTGCTGCATTTTTTACATCTTTAAAGCCAGTTTTATAACAACCAATAGTAAACTTCAAATCTAGAATGTTTTGGGAATGAATTTCAATTGGTAATCATCTAATAAACCCAAGACAACCCTAAAATGTTCATAAGCTAAATCTGGAGTTTATCTTAAGTAACTAACATGATTCATAACTCTCATATCATAAGAGGTTGGTTGTAGGTGTCCTTGGATTTGACTTTTCTTGTCTTAGGAATCCTAGGTGCTACTAGGGAAGCCTCTATTGTGTTGGGTTTGTCCCACACTAAAAAGGGGGAAGGAGTTTTGTGGGTGACAGTGGAAACACTTCCATGTTACACTCATCCTTTGTACCTTGTGAGGGCTTTGCACGAGGGTGCAAGTTTGTGTGGTAACAATGCAAAACTGTCATTAGAATTTGTTTTAATATTTATTTCATTTTTTCATTGTTAAGCTCATATTGTATCCAAATTTACTCATGTCAAATAAGAAACAAAATAAACTTTGAAAGGAAAAAAACTCACTCCCTAACAATCCCTCTACCCTACCAAAGTCAAGGATTCCTCTAGATACATGAATCCATTCTGACATTTTGTACTTCTTCTCTAACCAAGTTTGAGCATTTTTTACTTGAGACAATTTAATCATTTCAATTAAAAAAAACACACTTCCATGCCTTTATATGTTTTTATGGACAACTAACCCCTAAATTTTAAAATCATGGGTTGTTGCAATCATTTCAGAATGTAAAATGACCATGACCTTAATAATGTTCTTTTCCACCCATGGGAGTGTGCCCTAGCAACATTAAAAAAGAGGTGATTAGGCTTGTCTTAATGTGGGTGTGAATGAAGCCTGATGCAAACCCTAGGTGATTTTGACAACATATATACATCCCTCATAGCACAAAAACTTAGCCAAAGGGATAAATTTAAGTTTCTATAAGCATTATTTCCCCTTCTTAAGAAAAGAATGCACCTTTTCAATAGAAACCTATGAATAAATAAAACCTTCCAAGGGTCCTACCCCTCAATAATAAAAACAATCCATTTGATGTTGGGGTCTTCTCCTATGTAAGGAATCAGGATGTCAATGAAAC
>ML830580.1:78943-115393 GCA_009831015.1 Picea engelmannii | reverse complement strand
TAAAAAAATTGTAATAAAAAAGAAAGATTGTAAATTTATAAAGGAGTACAGTAATTTAAGGCCAACCTACATTAATATAGACCATCACCTTGCAATAAGTTTGCTAGTTCAGATGCACTACAAATGTGCTGACTAACAGCATTCACTTTGATCAAAATAGACCAAATGTTATGGTTTGAAAGAAAACATATCACAAACATAATGAAACAGTAAATTTTCAATGCTCTAGAAGACTGCCGTGATTCAAAAAAAAAATGTTAGAGAAAAGAAAGATTGTAGATTTATAAAGTAGTACAGTAATTTAAGAAGGCCCACCTACATTAAGGTTTGCATGCATTAAATGAAACAGTAAATTTTCAATGCTCTAGAAGACTGCCGTGATTCAAAGAAAAAAAAAAGTAAGAGAAAAGAAAGATTGTAGATTTATAAAGTAGTACATAATTTAAGAAGGCCCACCTACATTAAGGTTTGCAATGTGCATGCATTAAATGTAGCAGACCAAATACATGAGGCAGTACAGGCTACCTTATATAGATTCGGTGGACACCAAAAAGTCACGCATTTTCTTCCATGCACACTACTTATCTTCTTTGTAATAATTTTTATCCTCATAAACTAAAAATAGTTTTTATTATCTTTCCATTCTATTTAGTATCTTTCCATTCAGAAAGACTTCCCATGCTTCTACAGTAGTTCTACTACACAAATAATACTAATAATAATAATAATAATAATCTATTTTTAAGGTCACGGCCAAGCCAGACACCAAATTGGTGTATGAGACCCCCTCCGCTCAGCGATTTAACTGGTAAAGTCTACAGAGGTATACATACCCTACCCCCTCTGAATTTGAACTTGTGACCTCTTAGGAGGAAACACATGTTCTTAACCATTAGGCCCACTCAGGCTGTATATTCTAAATTCTAATAACATGATTTCAAAAACTTCATACTGCAATATCAATTTGAAGCATTCCATCCTCAATTTCAGAGTACTGGTTTACTTTTAGACAACCCCACTCCATATGCTTCAAACTGCAAGAATGCACATGCAAAATTCAAATTATTGCTTTAAATTCTCTAATTAATAGATTGATTATATTGATCTACATAATCATGAACCTTAGCACTGACCATAAAACTGACGATCATAAGCTGACGGTGGTTTATCCTCCATACTAAAAACGAAATCTTGTTATCGATTACATTGCACAGGGGTAAAATGCCTTAAAATGTGTTACCACCTTCGTGGGTCAACAATAATACTAAATATATGTTGTCTACATTTGGGGTTATAACACCTTAATGTGGGTCGTCACCTTCAAGGGTCAACAGCCTTCGTTATCATTCAACTCTTCTTCACTAAATATGACTAGTGATGAACGTGTGAGTTTTGTGGAGATTGCTATATATCAATGAGTGAGGACCATGTGTGATTTTTGTTGCATGGATAATGTGTTGAACATCAAATGGCACCAAACATGAGTGAATTTTGTCCCATGGGAGGTTTAGTATTGGTATTGGGAATTCTTCATCCCCTCACTCTAGGTTACATTGCATGCTAACTACCTATCTTGTATACATATATAAAGCTGCAGCTACAAGTTATAAACAGAGACCAATGTGTAACACAATATATGGAAAGAAGAAGAAGATTTTTTCCTGAATGAATTCCCTTTCGGTTTTCCATAAATGAAATGAAGACCAGAATGAGGGACTAAACTTAGAATAGTGCAATTTGGAAAATCCTTCTATTGTGTTTCTCTAGAAAATACTGACTGACGCTGGAGCAAAGAACCACTTGTATTTGACAAATTTGTTTGTTTTTTTATCTAATTTTGGAGTTCACACTAGCACTTCTTATTATCTTTTAGCATATATTGAGTTTATGAAATTTTGTGTCAACATCAGTCACAGAACTTCAATTCAATATACAGAAATACTAAAAGTGCTTTGATTGAGTGATGCAATATCAAATAATTTCAAATGGATGATTTCTAACTTAATAATTTCCTTTATTGACTGAAAGAATTTTTTTTTACTTTGTTACAACCTATATATCCAGATGTTGGGATTTTAGGAGATAATCCAAAACAATCATAAACCCAAATCATGGCAAATCCCTTCATCATGGGCTAGAAACGCTCTAATGGTTATTTAGTATTTATACACCCCATTGACTGATACCACATCAATTTTAATAACTAGAGTCTAGATAACTAAATTACACTTAAAGAGTATCACATTAAGTCTTTTAAATTTATTTTTATTCTTCCATATTTATACATTTAATGTGATACTCTTTAATAACTAGATAAGTCAATTACACTTAAAGAGTATCACATTAAATCTTCTAAATTTATTTTTATTCTTCCATATTTATACACTTAATGTGACACTCTTTAAGTGCAATTTACTTATCTAGCTTAAGTACCAAAAAACATGTAATTCTAGTCACCTGATAGTCATTGAAAATTCTCTCCTTGTACTCTCTTTGTACCTGCAAACAAGAAAAAGATGGGCTCAGATAGCAGCTCTACTCTCAGTAATATCTCATGCAATTGCAAAATGCAAATTTACATTCTGCAATTTCAAATATTTACAATGTCTTCAAATTTAAAAGGAATGAATCCAATTTCATACCATGGGCAAATTACACGAGTTGCCCTTGTAAGGGCATTAGAGCTTACTTTGGACATCACATGAATACATTGTGCAATAGGGAGCTTATTTTGGACATCACATGATAGGGAGTATGCCAATCTGTTGTACCTAAAGAGAGAAGTATATGCATAGCTGTCCAAAGTGCTGTAGTATATTTTGCATGCGTATTATGTCAAAGTAGGGCCTTGAAATGACAGAAACAATCTCAGGACTTAGGTGAGGGTTTGGATGTCTCTCTACATACAATTTACTGCTGTCCTTTTCACCATTACTGCCTGTCCCTGCTTTCTAGTTAGACTGTGCTGGACCTGACTGTCCAACCAGTCCTGCAATAAGGCCTTTGGGTGCCATTTATGGCTACCCCTGGGCCTGAACTTAAATAAATTGATCTATTAGCTAATGGAGATGTAGCAAAATCCTAGCATTTGTTAACAGCAAGCACAATAGTACCACCTATTACACCTCATATTGTATGAGGTTCCACATTGTGATTTTCATCACATTGATGGAGATTTGCAGCTGATACCTTTTGAGCATTGGACTGACTTGGGGGGATTCATCTTCATGGAGCCCCTTCTCTTCATGGCATTGGATCATTTGATGCAGGTCTTTGGTTTGGGGGGGTTCTTGGTTGGACGATTGTGTTCAATGATTTGGTAGTCTTCTCGCATGTGCTTGCCTTGTTGATCACCACTTGGCTGCATATTTGATGGTATCTTGGTGCATGCTATCACATTATGGTGTGGTTTTTGGTTTTCTTGCTTATATTGGATATGGATGATGGTTCTATGTTAGAAATAGGGAAAATTGAAAACAAAAATACTTTTAAAATTTCTGTTCACTAGATCAGCATAAAGAATGAGAGATATAAACAGATCTGGAAACAAACAAAAATTATGAGTATAAAAATAAACTTTTATCTTACTTTCTGATTCAATGATAGATGTACCTGTCACATGTGTGTATGTAAGCCTCTGTAAATATGCTCAGAATTTAGTTTAGGTTCCTGGATCAAACCTCTAGGATTTGATCTCTGTCAAAGTGGACTGTGGGACATATTTGCCAATGATAGAGACCCCCAAAAGAAACAGCAATAAACCCCCAGACAATTAGATAACAGTAATACCCCAGCAGAGAGAACCCTCCACAACACAGTGATATAGCACAGGAATGAAAACTGGACAGCAAAAGATAAACCCCCTTCACACAGGAAATCTGGACAGCAAATCCACACTCAGGCAATCTGGACAGCAAGAGGGCAAACCTTCCATGGGCATCTCAGCAAAACCTTTCACTCAGAATTTCTGGACAGCAAGAGGGCAAACCCTCCATAGGCATCTCAGCAAAACCTTTCACTCAGAATTTCTGGACAGCAAGAGGGCAAACCCTCCATAGACATCAGCAAAACCTTTCACTCAGAATTTCTGGACAGCAAGAGGGCAAACCCTCCATAGGCATCTCAGCAAAACCTCGCGGCAGCCAGAAGGAGAGACCGCGGCCTACACACAGCAAAATGTCAGCCCAGAGAAGAGGCTGCAGGACCTAAAGGGTAGATCCGGTACCCTAAAGGAAGCACTTCAGATTAGTGGACAGGTTCGGTGGCTAACCCTGCTTAGATAAACAGATCCGGCTGCTCAAGGGAGACACCTTAGCATCTCTTGCACCAGTAAACAGTCAAGAAGTAGCACCCAGCCAATACCAAGACCAAACAAAACTCAGATCTGAATCTGATCTACCAACAGAAGAGGCCGCATCAACACAAGAAACAGAATAATGAGGTAGCCGCAGCAAGGAGAGAGAGGAGTGAAAAGTGTGTAATAAAATGCAATAGGGTAGGGTCTTATTTATAGTTGGGGAGAGGGGTTAGGGTAGATATAAAAATAATTAAATATTGACATTTTAATTAATATAAATATTAATTAATATGTCAATTAATATTAATATAAATTATAAAAACCCTAAAAACATAAAGTAAAACCCCAATCACATAAACCAAGAGGGAAAGCAAAACAACAAGGGGGTACTTGTTAGGACAAAATCAAGGGGGGTTCATAATGGCAAAACATGTCCACGTGAGTCTCATAATGACCTATAAACTTTATCATCACTGCATAAGAGGGTACATCAACAATGTGGTCATGTCCATCTTCATAAACAGTCCTAGGTCTCATGGACCATCCCGGGAGAGAGGAAGAGGATCACACATCAACACATCTTGGTATTACACCAAGATCTACCTGGTCAAAGACCAGGTTGCCCCAAAAAACATCTGGGGGCCCTAGAACACATCTAGGGTCTTATCCACCAACGTAAAAGACCAAGGATCAACCCATGCATTAAGCAAAGGTTCCCTGGAACACAACCAAGGGCCCTAGACACATCTAGGGACTTAAATCAACCACCGAGGAACACATCTAAGGATCAATCCAAGCACTGAGCAAGGATTCCCTGGAACACATCCAGGGGCCTTAGACACATCTAGGGACTTATATCAACCACCAAGGAACACATCCAAGGATCAATCCAAGCACTGAGCAAGGATTCCCTGGAACACATGCGGGGGCCCTAGACACAGCTAGGGACTTATATCAACCACCAAGGAACATATCCAAGGATCAATCCAAACACCGAGCAAGGATTCTCTGGAACACATCTAGGGGCCCTAGACACATCTAGGGACTTACTGCTTGGTTCAAGACCAAGAACCCCAGTCATATACTAGGGGCCCTCACTAGAGTCTTTTGCCATAGCTCACATTGCTTGGTCTCATACCAAGAAACCCCAGGAGTGTGTTGGGGGCCCTAGTCCAATAGCTAGGGTCTTTTCCATCCTCCAAAGAATGGCTCTTGCAGCTGCATTAATTTCAACATTCTAGCTCCACAAGGAGATAGATGATGGTGTTCGGAGGTACATGTTTCATGATATTGTTGGAGTTTCCTAGTGACTTTTGCATGGTGATGTTGTATTATTTGTCACTAGGAGGAGGTGTTCTACATGGTCCTCTTATGTTGATGTGATTGTGGGGACATACTTGATGAATGGATGGGCTATAGCATTTCTATTGTCCCCTTCTCTTATGATGTTGATGTGGTTGGAGGATGTGTTGTGGCAGTGCACTTTGCCTTAGTGGGATTTCCCTAGGTGATATGACTTGAAATTGTAACATTTGTTAGACATTAGTTAGGTGGAATGCAGTTGATGATGTTAGTACCCTTGTGGATGTACTTTTTCCTAAGTTTGAGTTAGAGTGGGGGGTACTACATACATCTTTAGTGATTAAGCCTTCTCCTAAGGTTTGATGAGGTATTATCATGTTATAGTCATGTGGAGGTGCACCCTAGGTTCAACCCCAGGTGGAGCTTCTATTTTTTCATTGTATTGTTTTCATGGTGGTCTTTGTGGATGATTGCAGCTATGTGAGACATTCTCCAGCTTACAAACCTGAGAGAAAGCCCTTGAGAAGGGTGTGTGGTTCGTATCTGAGACAAAGTTGGAACATAGAGATGACCTCCTCCATACAGAGAGTTGAGAAGAACTCCAGATGATTCTCCTGTGTAACACAGTGAGAAAGGTGATCTGCAGAGTTGGACGTGCCTGTGGCTGAGCACAAGATGAACGTGTGAAATCCCAAAGTGTTGGGTGCATCGTCATGAGAACAGAACTGAAGATGATGTATTAGCCTCCTCTAAGCAGAAGAGTTGACGAGAAACTCCAGATGACTCTCTAGTGTAATGCGGTGGGAAAGAAGATCTGTTGAGTGGACGTGCTTGTGGATGAGCACAGGTGAACGTGATCCTAGTGGCTGAGCACTAGTGAAGAAGTGGTTCATATGTGTAATGCAGTGAGCCAAAGATATGGACATCCCTATGGATGTGCCCCTAGTGGATGAGCACTAGTGGGTGTATCAGATCCCTTGCTATATTGTTCAAGAGTCAAACCTGCCTGTAACCCTAATTGTAATGTCAAGGGTACAGGTCAGCCCCACCTTAATGTGACTGGTAATTAATGTAAAAGACAATTAATTTGGTTAATATTAATTATATTATAAGCTAGTGAGGTCTACCACCTTGTTGTGCCAATAGACACTTTTGTTGACAGGTTCAGGTTAGTATAAGTAAAGGTAAATTCCCCATTGAGGAATCATAGCTTTCACATGAGTTTGGAAATTTCAGCAAGTACATCTTCTTGGAAAAAGTACGCACCTCTCTTGGGTGCTAGTCTTCTAGGGTTTGAGCACCCTCTTGTGTGCTAGGTCTTATTGGTGGTGAAGGTCTTTCTCTTGAAGAATATAGCAAAGGATTTGGCCGGGTTTTCTTCCCTTGTTGAGAAGGGTTTCCCAAGATACTTCTTGTGTTCTTGTGCATGGTGTTTCTTCTTGTGATCTTGGTTGCTGCAACATTATTGTTTATGGTTAAGACAAATGCAAAATTGGAATGAACTACATGCTTAACCTAGCTTATTGAAAAATCAACATGGTATCAGAGCATAGGTCTTGAAGACACCATTGCACAAACATTTTCCAGCCATCCTCTCTCTTCTGCAGAAACCGTACGGCCCTCCTAGGGTTCCCAAAAAAAATCCGTACGGCCTACTCTTCTGAGGGTTTCCAGCACTTGAAACTTGAACGTTGAGGCTAAAAAGGACATAGGTGTGTACGGCCTCCTTCAACGCACCTCCAGCAACTCTCAAATTGCAATTCTGGGCATTTTGATTTTTTGGCCCTAGGGTTTCTAGGGTTTCGTCAATTTCTACAGAAAATTTCAGAATTGTGTTTTTGCAACTCTTTGAAGAAGCTCTTCAACTTACCAGGGCTATCAAAATTCTCAAGGCTTATTGTTGGCAGTCATAAGTCCAATAACACCTAAAAGTGCTAGCCTAGCCTAGCCATTAGGTTTTCTAGCCTAGTTGACAAGGGTTTGTGAAGAATCCAAAATGAGCAAAATCATGATGGGAAGCAAGCTTGATGACTCAAGCAAACTCAGTTCTAGGAAGAGAAAACCTCAAAGGAATGAAGACATCAACATCTCAACACTCTCAAGTATGGTCCCTACCAATGATGATACTTGGTTAATTGATAGTGGTGCTTCAAGGCACATGACTGGTCTTAGAAATCACCTAACACATTTCGTTGAGAAAGAGACACATCTACATGTTGTTCTTGGAAATAATGCCAGATATAATGTGAGAGGAGTTGGAACTTCTACCTTCCAACTAGACTCAGATATGCAGCTCAAATTAGAATAAGTACTATATGTACCCGAAATGAAAAGAAATCTTGTCTCTACTTCTGCCTTAAAAGACAAAGGCTACAAGATTACTTTCTCAGAAGGAAGAGTCCTTGCATGGCACAAAGACACTCATATAAGCTCTGCCAAGGTAATTGGTGTCCGAGAAAACAGCTTGTACAAATTAACCATCAAACCAGTTCAAGCCTTGCTACATGACACTATCAGCTTAAGTGAGCTATGGCATAGAAGACTTGCTCACATTCATTATAGAGCTCTTCCAGCTCTAGGAAAAACGGTAACAGGTCTACCAGAAATACAGATCCAGCATAAAGGTGTTTGCAAAGGTTGTGCTCTTGGCAAAAATGTTAAAGGATCATTCTCAAGCAATGACAATAGATCCAAGGAAATCTTGGACTTGATACACTCAGATGTATGTGGCCCAATGACTATTGCATCTCTGAATGGGTGTACCTCTACTATGTACTCTTCATAAATGATCACTCCCGGAAAACTTGGATTTACTTTCTAAAGAACATGGAGTCCTTGCAAAATTTCAAGAATTCAAAGCTCAGGTTGAGAATCAAACCGGAAGAAAAATCAAAATATTAAGATCAGATAATGGAGGAGAATACACCTCAAAAGAATTCAGCAGTTTTTGTATTGAAGCAGGGATCAAGAGGGAGTTCACAGTTCCTTACAACCCTCAACAAAATGGGGTTGTTGAAAGGAAAAACAGAACTATCATTGAGGCAACTAAAGCAATGATACATGATCAAAGTCTACCAATGACTCTATAGGCAGAAGCATGTATGACAGTAGTGTATGTTCAAAACCTTAGTCCTCATCAGATCCTGAAGAACATTACTCCAGAAGAAGCCTTCACCAAAGTGAAGCCTGAGATCGAACACTTCAGAATATTTGGATGTCTAGTATATCTTCATGTACCCAAAGAAAAGAGATCCAAACTAGAACCTTCAAGAAGAAAGGGCACATTTGTAGGATATAGTGATTCCTCAAAAGCATATCGAATCTACATTCCAAGTCAAAGACAAATTGAAGTAAGCAGAGATGTTACTTTTGAAGAAGAAGTAGCCTTCCAAAAATCCAGAGAAGCTCAAATGGAAATTGATAGTGAATCAATACCTTCTCCCCCTTCAGCAGTTCAGAGGGAGATAGATATTATTCCAGATGATCCAATAGCTCCAGTTGATCCAATTGCTCCAGCAGATTCAATTGCTCCAAGCAACATACCCAAAGAAATTACAGTTGGACATAAAAGGCCTGCTTGGGCCCGACAAACTCTACAAGAAGCAGAAGGGCATAAAGCCCCACAAGGAACAAACAGAGAAAGAAGAGACCAAAGAGTGTGTCCTTGGAGGCACAATGCCTAGGTTCAAAGCCCACGCTCACTTTGGGTTGAACCTCTTCCGTCTAGGCTTACTCCTAGGGAAGCCAAGGGGGGTAGTCCCTAGTTTCTAGATAAGATTTAGAGTTTAAGTTCTAGGAGTTGATTTTAGTTTGTTAAGGTTGGGGGAAGTCTAACCTATGATGCTAAGGCAACAATACAAGATGCAAGAGTTTGTTATGTCAAGCAAGCCTTTCCCTAGGTCAACTAAGACTAGTGCCTAAGGTTGGGCAAGGGGTCAACTAGATGTAAGGGTGTTTCGTTACAATATGATTACAAAGATTACAAAAGAATAGTTATTCTACAAAACTGTTAGATACCAATACTTACAATAAAGAATGCTAGTTATACAATGATACAATACAACAAGCTAACAACGTTTATTAAGTGTGAAGAATATTAAAGAAGATCAAGGCATTAACATCATCAACACATTAAGTTCATCATCAACATTCACAATTCACAAGGATACTTAGAAGATTTAGAAGTTAAAGTACAAGTGTTCCCAAATGATGATAATACTCAACACCTTTAGTTATTTAACCCACAAAGTATTACTTGTATTATGAGATGAAAGATTGATTTACAAGTATTAAGCCTCAAGATTTAATTACTTAGTGAGTTAAGGGTTCCTTAAGATTGCAAGATTTTAATTACCCTTATTAAGTGTTTCACCAAAAACCTCCTCCCCCGATTGCCAAATAGCTACTGGATGCTCAAGAAGTAAGGCAACGAGGCCTACCCTAGCTTCACAGGTCAACCCTAAGAATTGAGTTTTTATGGAAAGGACGTCGCACGCCGTGAGACCGTCCTCGGCCTAGCACCTTCTGTTGCCCTCCTCAATCCCTGTTTTAGATGGTGAAGATGGTGGTTTAAGGTCCCCTATTAAGTCTATTAAGTTGGTATATCAATTGGTTAGACTTTTAGGTGTATTATTAAGTGTTTTAATGACTTTATGATGCCTTAAAATGGTGTTTTATAACCAAAACCGAAACTTACTTCAGCTTATTAAGTGTGTTATTTAAGCATAAGAAATGAAGTACTCAACACATGTAAAGCATGAGAAACTAATCTGAATAACGATTTAGTTTGTCACCATGATTAAACCTATTAACATGAGATAGCTTGTTATGAAAGAATACTAATGCACAAGGGCAAGAATAACTTGCCAAAGAATGAAAGGAAAACTCAAGCTTATACCACTTATCTTATGTTGTTTAAAGCACTAAGATCAAAGCATTAAGTGTGAAAAGAAGCTTGAAAAACTTTAGTTGTGTGCCTACGCTATCAACTTATCCAACAATTTATTAACTTAAGTGTGTTGGCAAAAGGCCTTAAGATGTTATAACATGAAAAGCAAACCACTTACTAAACCATTTAGTGTGTGTTGGATTAAAGCATGTAAACAAGATAGATCTTAAAGAACTTATGACAAGCAATTAGAATTAAACAAGTTGATTATGGCCCAAGGACTTAAGCTAAGAATTAGTGTGATGTGAAGAGATCTAGATCTAGAATATTTTAAACCATTAGCGCATTAGAAAAGATCAACAACACATTACTTATCCTAGCCTTACGATTTGGGGGGTTTCTCTCCCAAGGTGTAGGCAATTATTAAACTTAGATGAACTTGAAAGAGAAATGAAAGCAAGGCAAACAACTCAAGGGCACAAGGTGGAGGCAAGGCTACCTTATTGTGCCAATGAGGTTATGAGGAAAGTGAGCTATACAACTATCAACACAAAAGCTCACTAAACCTCACGTCCTAGCCTAGGATATGCTTGAAAATTTAAAAAATTGAAATTTGCATAAACCCTGAGCCACCCTAAGCTCACACTTGGGAGGTAGGCTGTACTAATTGTCCTCCCAAGCTTATGAGCCACTAAAAATCAGCAAAAGAGATTAGATCTATGCACAAGAAGCTAGAAAAATTGAAAGGGATGTTGAGATTTGTTACCCACTTGAAGAGAAGGGTCTTGGAGTGTTGTGTGGCTATTTTAGGGCAACTTAACCCCCTCAACCTGCTGCAAACCTGCTAAAACCAGCAAGCTATGCTTGCTGGAAAATCTACACACAACCAACAATGTGAAAAAAAAATTATGTTTTGGGGGCAGAAATTTTTCTCCTTAAAAACTTAAGATAAAATGTGATTAAAGTGACCAATCAACTATGTTAAGCTAGCTCAAATATAGATGGAATGAACAACAATGAAAGAATGAGTAAAAGAGAGAGAAAAGAGGAGTTTATATGTGTTTTAAGGGAGGACTCTTCCTTGAGGCATTCCCAATAAAACCCTTGAAGCCAAACCTACAAAAACTTGACAAGATAGCATGCATACAAGAAGATAATATCGTTGAATATGCAAATGAAATGAAATACTTGCACCCATTAAGCAAATCCACATATATAGACTAACAAGAATACTCGTTGCTAGATCTACCCAAGTAAAGCACTTTACCTAAGAATCTTCTCATGCAAACACCATGCCAAATATTAACAATATTACCTCATGTGTAGCAAGAACAAAAATACTTGTTGCTCTTCCAATGATCCTCCAAAGTTTCTCCTTTATTACTCAAAAATGGATCTTGGAGAAATACTTGCTCCAAAACCCTAAGAGCCAAAGAATGGATGAAAGATGGACAAGAAAGAGAGAGAGGGAGATGAAAATCAAGTAGCATAACAATAGCTCAAGATATGGTGAGGAGGGAGTAAGAAAAGGGATCTATTTATACTTGGAGAGGCAAACCTACCTCTCTTGGATCAATGCCAAGTGTCCACCACCAAGCACAAGATGAGATCCCAAGAAGGGGGGTGCACCATTTAGGGTTTGAGACATGGATCAAGGAGGTGGATGGGTTGTGAGGTGTTGGGATCAAGCAAAAAGGGAAGTGGGAGGCTAGGAAAGGCGTGCCAAGGGATAACATAAGTCTCCCATTAATTTTTCTTTTTATTTTTTCACTTTTTGGAGACTTTTTAAAAGGGAGGCACACCACTCTAAGAAAATGACGTTTTTGCTTAATGGCTAGGTGAGGGGGTGATGTGAGGGTTGGAAAAGGTTAGGAAAAATCTCTCTCACCTTTATCCATCTTTACTTACACCATTTGCTCAAAATTACAAAAAATGACATTTTACCTATGTCATGACTTAGCAATTAAAATTGTTGTTTTGAATGACTGAGACTCCTGGTGGACAAACACATAGCAAAAGTTGTCCCGCTGAGCTGAAACTTGGTCCAAGGGCGTAGGGGGTCTCATTCCATTTCTTTTGAGCACAAATACCCCTATCAAAAGTTCAAGGACCTAGTTTTTACAATTTTTGCTCAAAAATAATTAATTAATTAAATAATTAAACCTCCAAACTTAAGAAAATTTAATTAAAAAAAACTAATCTAGACTCTATGGAATTCCGCGAAACTTTCTAAGATGTCTTACATGGTCATTTACATCATTCTTAAACAATAGTTACCAGAGGATAAGTCCATTAGAACGCCTTTCACCACTTTGGAGAAATTATTGCAAGTGTGAGGGGAAAACTGAAGGGAAATCAATAAGGCTGAAAAGCCCAATTGATAACCTGAGGATAAAAAACCCTCGGTGAAAGGAACTCTCCCAATGAACCCATCCCAAGGTAACTGACCTGAATATGACCCATGCAGACCTATTACATTATTGACCCACACAGGGGTGTGGAAATTCCAATTACAAAAAGAAGTGTTGGGGCCAAAAATGCCCTGTAGAACCAAATAGTCTTCGACAAATAAGCATTTAATGATGCATCTCTTCATGGCACATGGAGTTGACCCCCTAGTTGGAGAGGCGGTCAACAGAGTGTTTGATTTTGGGCCTATATGTGGATGACCTTTTCCTCACCGGTTCAAAGAGACTCATTGCTGAATGCAAACAAGCATTGACTGCAAAATTTGAAATGAATGATTTGGGCTTGATGCACTACTTGGGACTAAAAGTATGGCAGAGAACAGATGAGATTTTCCTGAGTCAAGGAAAATATATTATGGAGATACTAAAAAAGTTCGGCATGACAGAATGCAAATCCATGCCCACTCCAATGGTAATGGATTTAAAGAAAATGAGTGATACTGATTCAGGAGATGTAGATCCACACTTATAACAACAATTGATTGGATCTCTGATGTATCTGGTTAACACTAGACCGGACATTTGCTATGCAATAAATGTGCTTAGCCAATTTATGAGCCAACCGAGACTTACACATTGGATAGCTGCAAAACATGTATTGAGATACTTATGAGGCACAATTGGTTATGGCCTGAGATATGCATCCAGTGTGGACTTGAGCCTGCAAGGATATGCAAGTGCAGATTGGGCAAGAAGCGCAGTAGACAAAAAAAGCACCTCCGGTTGTTGCTTCACTTTAGGGTCTGCCATGGTTTCCTGGTGCAGTAGGAAACAAAGCTCCGTAGCATTGAGCACCGCAAAGGAAGAGTACATTGAATTGAGTGTGGCAGTTCGTGAAGCAGTGTGCCTTCGCAAACTTCTGACTGACTTGTTCGATCATGAGATGGATCCTACCACTATTCATTGTGATAACCAAAGCCGTGTAAAGCTCTCTAAGAACCCAATGTTTCATGACAAATCAAAACACATTGAAATAAAGTATCACTGCATCAGAGACATGGTGCAGAGGAAGACAATACATGTGCAGTATCTTCCTAGCCATGAACAAATTGCACATATTTTCACCAAACCACTTGCCAAGACAAAGTTCGAGTATTTTCGTGACAGACTTGGCCTGGTGGAAAATGCCTCCCTAGCTGAGAGGGAGTGTTGATGATTGCAGCTATGTGAGACATTCTCCAGCTTACAAACCTGTGAGATGTGGATCATTGCAGCTATGTGAGACATTCTCCAGCTTACAAACCTGAGAGAAAGCCCCTGAGAAGGGTGTGTGGTTCCTATCTGAGACAGAGTTGGAATGTAGAAATGACCTCCTCCATACAGAGAGTTGAGAAGAACTCTAGATGATTCTCCTATGTAACACAATGAGAAAGGTGATCTGGAAAGTTGGACGTGCATGTGGCTGAGCACAAGGTGAACGTGTGAAATCCCAAAGTGTTGGGTGCATCGTCATGAGAACAGAAATGAAGATGATGTATTAGCCTCCTCTGAGCAGAAGAGTTGACGAGAAACTCCAGATGACTCTCCTGTGTAATGCAGTGGAAAAGAAGATCTGTTGAGTGGACGTGTCTGTGGACGAGCACAGGTGAACGTGATCCTAGTGGTTGAGCACTAGTGAAGAAGTGGTTCATTTGTGTAATGCAGTGAACCAGAGATATGGACATCACTATGGATGTGCCCCTAGTGGATGAGCACTAGTGGGTGTATCAGATCCCTTGCTATATTGTTCAAGAGTCAGACCTGCCTGTAACCCTAATTGTAATGTCAAGGGTACAGGTTGGCCCCACCTTAATGTGACTGGTAATTAATGTAAAAGATAATTAATCTGGTTAATATTAATTATATTTTAAGCTAGTGAGGTCGACCCTGTTGTGCCAATAGACACTTTTGTTGACATGTCCAGGTTAGTATAAGTAAAGGTAAATTCCCCATTGAGGAATCATATCTTTCACATGAGTTTGGAAATTTCAGCAAGTACATCTTCTTGGAAAAAGTGTGCACCTCTCTTGGGCGCTAGTCTTCTAGGGTTTGAGCACCCTCTTGAGTGCTAGGTCTTATTGGTGGTGAAGGTCTTTCTCTTGAAGAATATAGCAAAGGATTTGGTTGGGTTTTCTTCCCTTGTTGAGAAGGGTTTCCCAAGATACTTCTTGTGTTCTTGTGCATGGTGTTTCTTCTTGTGATCTTGATTGCTGCAACATTATTGTTTATGGTTAAGAGTCAAGACAAATGCAAAATTGGAATGAACTACATGCTTAACCTAGCTTATTGAAATATCAACAGTCTTTGATAGGAGATATTACTTGTTTTCATGGCACAACACTTGTTGGAGGGCACCCCCCTTCATTGGCACACATGTTCATGTTGATTCAATCAATTGTTGACTATTAGGAGGTTGAACTATGGTTTTATTTGAGCATTAACCTTTGTGCACACATGTTGAGGTTGATTTAACCATTCAATGGTTAATTTAATCCATTTATTTACTTTGGAGGTTAATAGCTTGAGCACCCTACTTCACTTGGCAGTTGTTCACACTTGTAGGGGTTATTTGGAGAATATTTGAGGCTTTATTATGGATCACTCCTCTATTGGGCATAATTTCCAAGGTTTGCATGATTATTTTATTGTTGGAGAGGTTGGCACGCTTCTCTAAGGCGCACTTTCTCTTGTGCACGTGGTTTGGGGAAATCCATTGATGATATTGGGAACAACAAATGGTTCTAGCATGAGTATTGATGAAATTTAACCACTTTGGCTCTCTTATCTAGGGGGCACTTTACATGGAGATATTTTATTATTTGTTGGGTGATTGAGGTAGTTATATGGCACAATTTTCTAGGGAAAACCTCTCCTAGGTGCCCTCTCATCTTTATTGCAAGGATATTTCAGCTATACTTGTCATCTTTTAACCTTCATTAGAGAGCACCCTCACCTCTTTGAATTGGCATGTATATTATTTTATTGGAGGTGGTTATGGAGGGATTTCCTTGTGAGGTGTGTGGCATCTTAGAGGGCCACGCATGGCACATTGCATGCTCTTGCTTAGTCTGATTTCTATTCTTAGAGCAATATCTTGGAGAACACACTTGTGGAGATGGTCCACTCATTATTTTGGGGTTTGACCACTTCATTTCTTGTGGAAAGATCCATCTACTTGGCACCTTGCACATTTATCCATGGAGTTAGTTGCCTCAAGATTCACACATGTGGGTTGGTTGACCGTTGCATGCATTTTGTGGACCACTTGCTATTTTTGGAGGTTGGTTATGGAGCATTCTCCTAGGAGGAATATTTTATTGTTACATCTCTCATACACCATGGAGGGCACACTTTTTTATCCTTTCTAGGTAGACCCTTGAGCACATCTTCCTAGGTTGAAGATTATTCAATTATATTTTGCATGCATCAATTCTTCGAGGGCAAATTCTATGTGGACCTTTTGCATGTTGACCTAGTTATCATGCCTATTTTTAGTTGTGCGCCTTCTCTTGGAGACTTTTGATGTAATCCCTTTGTTATTTTAGATGAGGGCAAGTTCTCCTTGAGAGGCTTGTGTCTACATATTTTGACATGGTCAACCATGGATTGAGGAGGGATCTAACTACTCCATTTTTATATTATTTCTTTGACTTGTCAAGGAGTTAGTTAGTAAATAATATGTGTTTATTGTATGAGAGAGGAGACTCCCTCTATAAAGAGGAGTTTTCTCTCCATTGTAATGGTTGTTGAGACTTTGGTGGATTGAGGAGCTCTCCCCTTGGACTTCATTTGTACATCATATACTTGAAGCCTTATGGAAGACTGGAGGTATAGCATCTTTATTTGTGAGGCTTATGACTGTAATGTTTTCACATGTTGATTTCTATTGTAGAAAACCCTTGTATTTTTTTATGTGAAGGCCTTGTAATGAACCCTGATTCATTTGGATGATGTAATGTGAGGATTTAACCCCTCTCATTATTATTGTTGTTGTATTTAGCTTACACCTAATAAACCTAGTTGTTGCTAGCATGATATGGCATCACCTTCATACCAACATTTTGAATAGCACACCTAGATTTCCAAGGACAATTTTCTGTCATGGATTTCAGCAATTTAAGGTTCGTTTGTGGCATGCATAGAATCCCCAATTGCCTTACATCTTCGTGCACTCGGCCTCTTTGATCTATGCTTTCTTGACTCCATTTTCCCAAGGTGTGATTACACACTTGGTCTTGTGGTTTCTACCTTCAGCTTTCCTTCTCACACCACTCATTATTCCACATATACTACATCCATTTGTTTTGCTTAGCCTTACTCTTCACTAAATCGCCTTGTGCCCCCACCTTTATAGCCTTAGCAATTCTATCCTTAGGGAAGCCACCCGTGAGTTGCAGAGGAGCCAACCCAAAGAGAGAGGAAGAGCGTACTATGGTGACGATGGGTAGCCTTCTTGTGTTGCACAAGACTGTTGATGTTTTGGTAGCTGCAGGAGGTATTAACCTCCATGTGAAACCTTTGACTTAGAATAGAATATTTTGAAAGCAAGAGAACCGTTAAACAAATGTTAGAAAACGCTAGGAGAGAAGTCAAGCTCAAGAGAAATAATATTAAAGTAATAGACACATCCAGAAGGAGAAGTCGACCCCAGTTAACTGGACAGTTTAGTATAAATAGGCAGTTGCTTAGTTCATTTGTACACACTCAGTTAGCAAGTGCGCAAGTCTAGAAGACTGCACTTGCAGCTAGAGGTGGGCAAGTTTGGGAGCAGCAGCTACAGCTGGAGGGGGTGCAAATCTCGAGGAGTAGTACAACAAGTGTGGGTATTTCTCTTGTGCGCTTCTCTTGGAGAAAAGTTACGCTCTCCTTGTATGGTTTTTGTGCTGCTGCTGCAACAGTTGTTGTTGAATTTAATGCAGCTACAAGAGCAATTCTCCCTGGAGGATGGCATAAGACCCTAGTTGTAAACTAGGGCCCCTAGTACACTCCTAGGGTTCTTGGTCTGGGATCAAGCAGTTAGAGCCATGGCAAAGACCCTTGTGAGGGCCCCCAGTAGATGATTGGGGTTCTTGGTCTGGGACCAAGCAGTATAAGTCCCTAGATATGTCTAGGGCTCCTAGATGTGTTATAGGGTACCCATGTCTAAAGCATGGGTTGATCCTTGGTCTTGTACCTTGGTGGATAAGACCCCAGATGTGTTCTGGGGCAACCTGGTCTTTGATCAGGTAGATCTTGGTGTAATACCAAGATGTGTTGGTGTGTGATCCTCTTCCTCTCTTCCAGGATGGTCCACAGGACCTAGGAGAGATTATGAAGATGAGCATGACAACATTGAGGGATGTACCCCATATGCAATGATGATAAAGTTAATTGGTCACCTTGAGAATTATATGAACATGTGTTGCCACTAAGAAAACCTCTCTACCTCTCCTAAACCCCTTACTTGTTCTTCACCCTTTGGTTTTTGAGTTTGGGTTTGAGTGGGGTTTGTATTTTTGTTTTAGGGCTTAATAAGAAAAATATTAATTAATATTTAAATATAACATATTAAATTAATATTTATATTAATTAATATGTTATTATTTTAATTATATTTTTATAAGCCTAGCCCTAGCCTAAAACTATAAATATAAACCCTTCCCCCTCACTTTTCCACTCACTCACTCTCTTCTCTTCAAGTGTGGCGGATTGCTCTGAGGTTCTTCTGTTGTTGCAGCCTCCCCTTGACAGTCAGCTACGGCCTCCTTTCATTGTTGTTTGCCTGTTCTTTTTGTTGCTGAGTGGAGGGTTATTCTGTTGCTACCAGAAGCCTTGTGGAGAGTTGTTGTGTGTTGAAGGTTTTACTGTTGCCAAGTGTCTGTCATCCTTTTCACTGAAGGTTTCATTGTTGCCAAGGGTTTGTTGTGTGTTGAAGGTTTTACTGTTGCCAAGTGTCTGTCATCCTTTTCACTGAAGGTTTCATTGTTGCCAAGGGTTTGTTGTGTGTTAAAGTTTTCACCAAACCTCTCCTAAGTGATTGTCGTCCCATTCTTTGGGCTGATTTGAAACCCTTTAGGGTTGCGGCCTCCTTGCTGGGTTGTTGGTCCTTCACCTTTGGTAGCCGTCACCTTTTTCTCCTTGCAGATTGACCACTATGTGTGACTGGAACAAGGGTTTGCTTCCAGATTTTTCTATGTGGGGTTTTGTTGTGTTTTTGTGAGAGGTTTCTCCTTGGTGGCATAATTTTCCTACAACTCTCATGATAGAGATCTAACCCATTGAGGTTGATCCATGAGCCTTGGCCTTTTCTGAGCATAGCTACAGTGGCATAACATTCCTCATGTGAGTCAAGCTCTTCTTTATTACACGGAGGTAAATCTTCAAGAGGTAAGTTGCTACTTCAGTTTTATTTAATTGCTTATACTCATATCTATTGTTTAGGTTCTGATCTATTGATTAGCATACTCAGATATAGTTATATGGTTCAGATCTAATTGCTCAAAAATATTTCTATGGTTAAATTGTTTTACTTGCTCAGAAATATATCTACTGTTCAGATCTAACTCAGAAATACATCTACAGTTCAGATCTATTTATTTTGCTCACTCAGAAATGCATCTACAATTCAAATCTAATTGTTTTGCTCACTCATAAATAAATCTATAGTTCAGTTTTACTTTACATTTACGTTCTGAGTTTTATTTAGATCTTTTATGCTCTTGCTGATCTAACTAACAGAAAAATAAAAGAAAGTATATTTTTTGTTTCTTTCCCTAATTCTAACAGTTGTGACTAGGGTTTATCTGTTGGTAGGCTTGCCAAAATTATTCAAGTAAAGGTTAAAGTGCTCGGGGGTGGCATGTGTGCCTATGGTTGGGTGACAATAGTCTATGGTTAAACGAGCACACCAAAATTTTAACAAAGACTAGCCCCTTGATGCTTGGGACTTCACATCATATAAGAGTGCTAGATTTTGTTGAGACGCTACCCAAGGCTCCCAAGAAATTTGTTTCAAAGTTTACAACAAGGTAATAACGAAACCCCCAACAAAATTATAGCAAATATTAGTGTTATTAAATATGATAATCAGGATCCCCTTTGCCCAACTTGGAGTTTGTTCACATCAACTCCAAGTGGAGATTGACCACCATATTTCGAGATCTAAAAGGATCTGTAGGATTTGTTATCTATACAAGACATACAGTCAAAGTATCACCTTATTTGTTGGTGCCCCATTTATTATGAGATTAGAGGTTGGTTCCATTGCCTATACAAAGATTAAAGGGGATCCCTCACTACTTTTTTAGGTATCCAAACCAAAGATGCTTAGCTATTTTTTTTAGGGAGGTCCTTCACCACAGGAGACAAATTTTTACAGGGTTTGCCCAGGACAAACCTTGTTAGATCGATCACTTCCTTGTTCCCCTTAATCTTGACAACAAATAATCATAAGCAATGTGCAGGACCTCGTGCAGCACCAGCTTCTTGAATGATGTGACCCACTATGTCACCTAGACCAATGGCTAGCAAGTCGGTTCTCATTAGGGCCTTCTCCAAGCTTCACACATGGCATAGCTCTGAACCCAAATCCCACCAAACCAACACAACACCCAACTGTATGAGACATCAATATCAAACCTGTCCAATACAAAGTACAACCCGCCATAATTCCATCACTAGCTTCTTCCAAAGGACCTTGAGGGTTAAGGGAGTTTCAAGGTCCTCTCCAACTTCTTCAAATGACACTACCAAGCTTTGTATTGATCTCTTTCAACGACTTGGGGTGACAAGTGCTCTCCCTCAGCTCCTACCCATATTTCCATTTATAATGCAAACATTGAGTTAGGGCCTCGTGATTCAAGACCCTACTCTCTCTTTTTATTTATTTGTACTTCTCTCCACTAGCTCTTCCATGCTCTTCTCATTTATCTATTTGGATTATACTTCATGCTTTTAGAAAAGTTCTAGGCACTCCTGCATATGCTTTTGTTGAATTTATTTTTGTTTCAATCATATTGACCTATTTTGGTCATTCATTAGCATTAATAAAATCATCTTATCTTATATAGTGCTTTCATTGCTTGAGTACTTTATAGGTCATGCATTGCCAAGTTCGTGATTAGGGTCCAAGTAAAGGAGGCATGGGAACCTCATCTTTGACAATATATTAACACCCGTATATTAACACCCATACCCTGACAAAGAGTTTCTTCCTTCACTTTTCAAAGTGCACAATGCTACCATTGTTGCCCATGTACATGTTCACCCCCAGTAGCCCTTGTGCAACTAGAGGGTTAAGATCCAACGAGATTCCATCACAATGGTCTCATTTTAGATGCATCCAAACAATGACATGGACGAAGGATCCTTCCAGAGTTAGTTTCATTAGCTTCCAAAAAACTGGTATTTTTAGTAATTTGCTTTTTCCCGTACCTGGAGATCAAGGTCAAAGACAATTATATATTTTTTACCTTTGTAAAAAAGCAAGTCCAACGAAACTACTTTTAACTGCATGCGAGATGATCAGTCTTCATTGTTTTTTGTTTTTTGCTTTTTGCTTTTCCAGAAAATAAATTGATGCTCCATCTCTCCAGGATTAGTCTTTCTCACTTATTGTTTTTTTCTTTTCGATGAATACTGTTTTTTGGGGCATCTCTATAATTAGCAGTTTCTATGTATTGGCAAGTGCAAGGATGTTATGGTTCCAAGCATGTAGTGGTGGGGTGGGTTTCCTGGTTTCGATGGTTGAAGAGTGATGAGTCAAGATCAATGTTGTAAAAGTGGATCGTCTCCTAGGCTAACATGTGGTAGCTTAGTGAAGAATGACTATTTTTCATGAGAGGACTAAGTTTGACTCATGTCAAAACCCTAATTCAAGTGGCTATGTTTAGGATCATTCTCGCTAAGGTTGACTTTCCAAAATTTGATTGCATATGGAAAATTTGACCACTTCATAACCTAGTTTGACCTCTTGGATATATTTGTGTGTGGTAATTCTATCTAGCCTAAATGTAAGCCTTAAATAAAATGTTTTATACCCTAACTCACCTTTGTCATTCTTGATCGGAAAACATGCCAAGTTACCATGTTGTTTGGTCAAGAAAAGCTTAAAGCTCAGTTTTATCCAATTATATAGCATGAGAATAAAGGCCAACTCCATAAAAGCTAAAAGAATTAAAGTAGAATGATTTTACTAATTTTGTTTGCATGAAAGAAATAAAGGCCGGAAAAAGGATATAAACAGCACGAAAAATCCTGCTAAACCAGCGACAAACTGAGTTGGAAGCCATGCAAAGGATGACAGAATTTGGCATGTTTTTCTTGCTTTCATCCAATAGTAGTAAAGACAAATTGATTCCCATAGAATGAGCTACTATAGACAAAGCAAGGGAGAGACGGTATTCTTTCAAAACAGATTGTAGCAACAGACGACTCTTCACTCTTCCATCCTCCCAAACCTTAGACCACTACCTCCACTGCAAACAAGGAGATCCATGCATGTCACCTATGACTCACTGTGATGCAATCAATATCTTGGGTAAAATGTGATTTGGTACAATTATTGTTAAGGTTTAAGTTATTATTAGGTTTCTTTTCAATTTACTAGATAACCATAGCATAGATAGGATCACTGAGAGAAACACAATCACAAGATACACAACATTTATCCTGGAAAACCCTCATGGGGGAGAAAACCCAGTAAAAAACTTCCTTAATATAGATAGCCAATGCAATGCCAAGACAATAAACCAAACACTAGAGAATATCCTCCACTGAGCAATGCTCCTCTCTCTTCCTTCTTCTCCCAACTGCAGCTACCAAACTTGCACACTGAGTGAGCAAATGAGTGAATGAACAAATGAGGGGTTGGCTTCCTTTATTTATACAAATTGGCAGGTGCTGAAAAGGTGTCTCTTCATTGGGCAGGGCCGACTTGTCTTCTTAGTGGTTAAAACCACTTTAATTAGACTGGGGGACGACTTCTCAATTTGCATAATATATTTAGGGTTTGACCAATCCACAAAAGGGGATTTGGTCAATTATAATGCCCGACATGATCAATCCACAAAAGGGGATTGATCTAATGAATAATAACTCAATAATAAATAGAATACTCTTTGCAGTTACAATATTTCAACACTCCCCCTTAACAAGAAGGGTATTCTACAAACACAACTTAATACAACATCATCAGGAGAGAGAGAGGGCAGCAACATCAACAACATCTGGAACACTGACTGGCATATCTATAAATCATCGGAAGTTTTTTCTCATCATCATCGTTCACAGAATGGAGTTGGAGTAGCATCATCATCCTCATCAGCATGAGGCTAAAGTAACATCATCATCATCTTTAGCGTGAGGCTAAAGTAACATCATCATCTTCTTTAGCATGAAGCTAAAGTAACATCATCATCTTCTTTAGCATGAGGCTAAAGTAGCATCATCATCTTCAGCATTAAAGCTGAAATAACATCCTCATCATCATCTTCAGCAAGAAGCTGAAGTGGCATCATCATCAATAACAGCACAAGGTTGATACAACATCAACAACAACAGCATCACAGCACAAAGGCTGGAGCATCATCAACATCAACACTAGGCTGGAAATCTTCAGCACAACGCTGGCATCTCAACAACATCAACACGAAGCTGGAAATCTTCAACACGAGGCTGGCATCACAACAACATCAGCACGAAGCTGGAAATCTTCAGCACGAGGTTGGCATCAACAACATCAGCACGAAGCTGGAAATCTTCAGCACGAGGCTAGCATCAACAACATTAACACAAAGTTGGAAATCTTCAGCACGAGGCTAGCATCAACAACATCAGCACGAAGCTAGAAATATCCGGCACGAAGCTGGCATCTCAACAACATCAGCACAAAGCTGGAAATCTTCAGCACGAGGCTGGCATCAATATCTTGTGGTACTCTGACAAATCCAAAGGGTTTGCCCAGGAATCAAAAGATTCCCTAGGATATAAAATCCTAACGGAGCTACCACTACTGACCAAAGCTAACATATACATGCACAAGTACTCTGACAGCCCGTCCTTACGGACCTTCAGGATCTGTCCAAGGATGATCAGTCCCCTAGGATATAAAATCCTAACTGAGCTACCTGCTATTGGTCAGGATACCATAGTATCATCAACACTACTCCCCCTTTCGAGGGAGGTCCTTTCGGACTATACCAAGCTTGTCTCGAAAGTGCTCAAACTTTACATGAGACAAAGGTTTGGTCTACAACTTGCTCATCTGTGCCAACATATTAGAGCTTTAAAGCTCCCCTCTACATCATATCATGAATGAAGTGATACCCGATCTCTATGTGCTTCGACTCATCATGGAACACATCATCTTTATACAACAAATTATCACATAGGATCAAGATGGCTTCCATCTCCAGATCAAATATATCTGTCAACAACAGCTGAAGCCATATGGCTTCACAACTGACGAAACATGCAACAATGTATTATGCTTCTACCTTGCTGGGAGCAATGTTGGATTGCTCCCTACTCTGCCATGAAGTCATGGTTGACCCCAGGCTGAAACAACATCCTGAAGTGCTCTTTCTATCAGAAACACTTCTAGCTCAATTTGAATCAATATATCCATACAATCTAAAGTCATGATCTCTAGTATAACGGAGACCAAAATCCAACGTACCCTTAAGGTATCTCATCACATGTTTTGCGGCAACAAGGTGAACACGTCTAGGCTCTTCCAGATACTGACTCAAGATGTTCACAGCAAAACATATATCCGGCCTAGTATTCATCAGATACATCAACGAACCAATAATTTGTTTGTACAGAGTAGCATCAACCAATTATGACGAGGTATCTACCAGGAGCTTCAACTTCATTTCCATGGGTGTGCACATGGATTTACATTCCAACATGTTAAACCTCTTCATTATTTCAACTGCATACTTCCCTTGGTTAAGGAAGATCTTCACTGGGCTTTGCCAAACTTCAAGATCTAAGAGATAAAGCATTAGGTCTTTCATCAAACTCTGTAGCAAGCTTCTTCTGCAATATGTGATGAGCTTTTCTTCATCTTGTCAAGAATACATCATCTACATATAGTAGTAACATCACTGGCTCATCATCCATAACCTTGAGGTAAAGGTTAGAATCAACTTTACTCTTGGTAAAGCCCAAGCTCTTCAAGAAACTGTCAATTTTGCCATATCAAGCTCTAGGAGCTTGCTTCATCTTGTACAAATCCTCTTCAACCTGCAGACCTGAGTCTTTCTATCTTCAACTTCAAACGAAATTTTCACATTACATTGTACCAATCTAGTACACTTGCTCAGCTACAACTCAATTTGCACAATCATGTGTTAGCTCTATGTGCTCTCTGCAAAGCACTATCTGTCTCACTGCCTGAGAGTATGTCCTCTCCTCTTTCTGCAACTGTTCCTTTTGGAACTGGGACTCTGCACCTGCAGCTGCTCTGAAGCTGAGAATGGCTGCTCCATTCTCACTATGACTGTTGAAATCTAAGAGTAACTCCTCTACTTTATCGCGACAACAACTTCATCTGAAACGGAGAGTGGCTCAATAATTGATATTGAAGGTAGCTCTTCTTCTTTCATGGAGGTAACTCTATCTTTTATTGTAGTCATGTCTCCATGACCCAACTAATGTACTTCACCAACTGCCACTCAATTTTAAATATGGGGATTGCTCCCCCTGCATCTCATACTATATATAAATCATGGTTGTTTTGGTTGTCTTCGTAAATACTAGAACTATTTCCTCAATTATTGGAGTAAGTGTCTCGTCATAGTCTTCTCCCTCTTGCTGGGAGAATCCTCTAGACACACATCATGCTTTGTACATCTGCAACATGCTTGATCTGTTAAATCAATCTTGGAAGTCAATACTGACTTCTCTTCTAGTTTCACAGAAAAATTAATATCCTAGTCTTTCTAACTGGCTTCCTTCTCTGTCACTAAAACAAGGGAATCTTCCCAAGAGATTTCATATCTCCTAGAAGTTTCTGAAGCTACGATCTAGTCTTCTCATGGCATCTGTCTCCTAGTCCTGGTAGTTGTCTCTTCATCTAATCCTTTCTAAGATCGGGCTTGTTATCGCACGGTTTGTAGGATAGTTCCAAGGGCTTGAGTCAGGGCTTGAAACCGGCGTAACAGGAGCTTCCCCACCCACTGCAAGCATATATTCTAGTTGTCTTTGTTTTGTCTCGCAAACAGGTGCATCAACAGTGGTTATATCTTGACTATCTCTCTTGGGCATCAATCTGTGAAAAGGTTTTTCCTTGACTTGGCCTTTAGCCTTCCTTTATCCAGATTGACTTGGGGACGTCTCCCTTGGACTTGCCCTCCTAAATAGAAAGAGCCCCCCATCGAGGTGACAGTGGGTGGGGAAGCTCCTGTTACGCCGGTTTCTACCCTTGACTCAAGCCTCAAAACCTTTCCTACAAACCGTGCGATAACAGGGCTTACTCTCAATTTCTTCCGAGTCTACAAGGACTTCATCATATCTTATGGGGTATACTCGGTGTTGAATATCAAGTCTAAATATGAAAAGTTGAGTCAGACTTCAAATGAATTCTGCTTCCTGTCAAAGTGGCTTCTATATCCTTTGAACAAGTCTACTGTGAGTTCTTGTTCTAATGTTCGGTCATCTTTGGAGCCTTCTGCTCCTTACAATCAATCTCCATATGAGATACTCTGGATCTCAAAAGATAACTTCTTCTTCATCTTCTTTGGTACATGAATGTATATGGTCATGTACATAGTCTGCTTCATGTCTCATCTAATTTGTTGCCTTCTGCAACCTTCACTATAGCTTCATCAAGGTTATCACCTGTGACCTAAAACAAGGTCAACAAAACAACAGGCAAGAATAATACTCTTTTGATAATAGTAATAAAACAATAGCACGAATAATCGTCACAGTAGCTCCTTTAGAGCTATCACTTGTGACCTGTATGAAACAAAGATCAAAAGTAAGAAATACAATACGAAATGAGATCAACACTCTTCTAGTGTTGTGATCAAACATTCATCCATGGTAACCTGGAACCAACAAAAGAAGTTTCTCCTAGAGGAGAGGTTAGTTGCATCTGGTAAATGATTACATTAAGCATTTATCTCAATATGCTCACATGCTACCAAGAATAATACTTTTCAAAGGCTGCTACCTCAACTATAGTGTTTACTTGTAAAGGGGTAGTTATCAACTTTGTCATGTGCAACTTTGAATCTTATCAACTTAATTAATCAAACCTGAAACCTGGAGTCTTGTCCTCAAGAATGAGTGTGTTGTTTTTCTTCCAAGTCTCCTTCACTCAAGATGACAAGTGTTTTCTTCAACCTGTCTTTTGTACTAAGACAATATGTTATCTTGACAAAAAGTTGGGTTAGAGAATAAACTCTATGATCTCAACTTTAATCCATCTAATACCTTGACTTTAATTTTGACCAAAGGTTAGTATGATGGTCATAGCTTCAACATGCAACCTAGATCAAAATAATGTCATAACAAATAGATGCATATCAGAATAATCAAACCTGGGTTGCATTATTCCTCTGAATGTGTTGGATCTTGCGATCCTTTTGGATCTATGGTAAGAGATCCCTTCTCTTACAAATACCCTTTAAAGCTTAACAGTTTAAACATATGTGAGTACATACCTCTGATAGCATTTGCAGGTAGTGGCACCATCTGGTAGCAGCGGTAATAATTACCAAGCCTTAAAAACTTCAAGGGTGACTGCAACTGATACTTCAACTGATACTGCAACTGCAATTGATACTGCAACTGATTCTGAAACTGCAACTGCAACTTAAGGTTTTATGAGAAAACCCTAATTTTTCAAACTTCAAATTTTGAAATTCTGATCGAGGGGCTTGATACGGTGAGTTGAGGCGAGTAAGCTGGTGCAGTCAGATTTCTAAAAATCCAAATTTTACCCCTTAAAACAGAGCTTGCGAAAATCTGGACTAGTACTTCTGGTACTAGTTCTGGTTTCCTGGTTTTCTGGTACTTCTGGTTTTCTGGTACCAATGAAAACTAGGGTTTCATTTTCCGAGAGTTATGTCCACTGAAAAAGTGCACTCAAGGTGCCAAAGAGTTCCTTAGGCTAGGGCGCACTTTTCTAGATGCTTTTTAGGCTAATATTCCTCTTCAACAAAAAGCCCTAATTTTCTTGTACGACAACAATGACGTTTTTCTTTATCCAATGAAAGATGCTCTCTTCAGCTTAGCTCTGATACCATGTTAAGGTTTAAGCTATTATTAGGTTTCTTTTCAATTTACTAGATAACCATATCATAGATAGGATCACTGAGAGAAACACAATCACAAGATACACAACATTTATCCTGGGATACCCTCATGGGGGAGAAAACCCAACAAAAAACTAACTTAATATAGATAGCCAATGCAATGCCAAGACAATAAACCAAACACTAGAGAATATCCTCCACTGAGCAATGCGCCTCTCTCTTCCTTCTTCTCCCAACTGCAACTACCAAACTTGTGCACTGAGTGCACGAATGAGTGAATGAAAAAATGAGGCGTTGGCTTCCTTTATTTATACAAATTGGCAGGTGTTGAAAAGGTGTCTCTTCACTGGGCAGGGCCGACTTGTCTTCTTAGTGGTTAAAACCGCTTTAATTAGCCTGGGGGGCGACTTCTCAATTTGCATAATATATTTAGGGTTTGACCAATCCACAAAAAGGGATTTGGTCAATTACAATGTCCGACATGATCAATCCACAAAAGGGGATTGATCTAATGAATAATAACTCAATAATAGATAGAATACTCTTTGCGGTTACAATATTTCAACAATTATGCTTTGTTCTAGCTCTTTGAACCTATGGGATGTCATTGATTAAGTTGTTTTGTGATGCTATGGTAGTTTACCATGCAATTATTTTGATTCTTCTTCACCTAAGGCACACATTCACTTCACTCATGTCCATTAAATTCATTGTTACAACTATCTACAGGAGTCGACCTCGACCACGAAAATTTATTAATTAAAACTTACCCTCGCTCTTGATTGTTTATAGACAGCTCGAAAGGGAGTTCTTTGTGTGTTGATTGTCTTGGACTTTGTGTAGATTTGTCATTTAGATGGCAACATACACCTTTTAGGGACACCCCCCCGAGACTGGAAAAGGACCAATCCGAATGACCTATAATTATTAGGCAGGTCTACTGGTGCAAATATGCGTGAAAACAGGACATTAGGTATGCAAAAACGCATTGGTTGTATTTTCACCTTGGGATGAGGATCTCTCTACTGACCAAACAACCAAGTTATCATGCCCTATGTAGATCAAACTCCCTGGATTTCCCATTCAATTTCAACCCGACAAGGCTTATTTTTCACGTGCCCCTACAATTCTTCAACTGTCTCTTCAAGATTAATCTCTCACTTTTTGTTTTTTTCTTTTCAAGGAAGATTGCTTTCTTTGGCATCTCTATAATTAGCAGTTTCTATGCATTGGCAAGTGCAAGGATGTTATGGTTCCAAGCATGTAGTGGTGGGGTGGTTTCCTGGTTCCAATGGCTGAAGAGTGATGAGTCAAGATGAATGTTGTGCAAGTCGATCATCTCCTAGGCGGCCATGTGGTAGCTTGGTGAAGGATGTTCATTTTGCATGAGGACTAAGTTTGACTCATGTCAAAACCCTAATTCGAGTGGCTATGTTTCGACTCATTCTTGCCAAGTTTGACTTTCCAAAATTTGATTCCATATGCTAAATTTGACCACTCCACAACGTAGTTTGACCTCTTGGATATATTTGTGTGTGCTAATTCTATCTAGCCTAAATGTAAGCCTTAAAAAAAAAATTATACCCTAACTCAACTTTGTCATTCTTGATCAGCAAACATGCCAAGTTACCATGTTGTTTGGTCCAAAAAAGTTGAAAGCTCAGTTTTATCGAATTA
Organism: Picea engelmannii; assembly: GCA_009831015.1. NCBI lineage: Eukaryota > Viridiplantae > Streptophyta > Pinopsida > Pinales > Pinaceae > Picea > Picea engelmannii. Next base: position 85,534 of record ML830580.1, on the reverse strand, counting down.
TTTAGCATGAGAATAAAGGCCAACTCCACAAAAGATAAAAGAATTAAAGTAGAAGGATTTTACTAACTCTGTTTGCATAAAAGAAATAAAGGCTGGAAAAGGATTAAAACAGCAGAGAAAAGCCAGCTAAAACAGTGGCACACTGAGTTGGAAGTCATGCAAAGGATGACAGAATTTGGCATGTTTTTCTTGCTTTCAATCACTAGTAGTAAGGGCAAATTGATTCCCTTAGAGTAGGCTTCTAGAGACAAAGCAAGGGAGAGACAATATTCTTTCAAAACAGATTGTAGCAACAGAGGCTCTTCACTCTTCCATCCTCCCAAACCTTAGAACACTACCTCTACTGCATGCAAGGAGATCCATGCATGTCACCTATGACTCACTATGATGCAATCAATCTCTTGGGTAATATGTGATTTGGTACAATTATGCTTTGTTCTAGCTCTTTGAACCTATTGGATGTCATTGATTAAGTTGTTTTGCGATGCTATGTTAGTTTACAGTGCACTTATTTTGAATCTTCTTCACCTAAGGCACACATTCACTTCACTCATGTCCATTAAATTCATCGTTACAAATATCTATAGGAGTCAACCTCAGCGACTAAAATTTATTAATTAAAACTTACCCTCACTCTTGACTGTTTAGAGACAACTCAAGAGGGAGTCCTTTGTGTGCTGATTGTCTTAGACTTTGTGCAGATTCGTCACTTAGATGGCAACATACACCTTTTAGGGAGACCCCCCTGAGACTGGAAAATAAACAGTCTGAATGGAGAGGCATCTAGCAGTGAAAGGGCTAGATGACATAATTATTAGGCAGGTCTGCTGGTGCAGATTTGCGTGATAACGAGACCTTAGGTATGCAAAAACGCACTAGTTGTACTTTCACCTTAGGATGAGGATCTCAATACTAACAGAAAACCAAGTTATCATGCCATATGTAGATCAGACTCCCTGGATTTCCCATTCAATTTCCACCCTACTTGTGTTGATGTTTACATGATTCTCAGATCTGATAGTTATTGTCTTATGATGAATAACAAGATTCACGCTCATACAACAATTATCATAGAATAACTATACAATGAAAATCTCAACTATAACAATGCAGCGAAAATAACAAGATCTAGAAATATTAACTATGCACAGTAGACACAAGAACACAAGAGTTTTTCCTGGGAAACCCAACCTTGGGAAAAAACCCAACAACCTTAATCTAGAAGAATTCAATCCAAGATATTACCAGTACATCACCATCAATAGCCAAAATACCATACAGAAAATATCCTCCCCAAGGCTATCATCACCAAGACCTAGCTCCTCAATAATATGACCAAGAAAGGTTGTCTTCATGAGCCATGTTGATGTGCCATCTCCGCACATGCATTCCATACCAGAACATGCATGTGATAGCATCTCGAGTCCATCCACTCCTTGACAGGAGAAGGACTACACCTAGGCCATTCACCACTAACAGAGCCCCGTGAGTGAATGAATCATTACCCTTGGTCATATCAGCACTAGCATAGCCCCGTGCATGACGAATCTAGGATAATGTCTGCCTGATGCTTATCTGGGCCACTCACCACTAGCAAAGCCACGTGGATGAGTGAATCATTCTCCTCTAGTCATATCAGCACTAGCATAGTCCAGTGCATGACCAATCTAGGAAGAATGTCTACTCGAACCTGGAGAACAACAACATACCTGGGCCATTCACCACTAGCAGAGCCCCGTGAGTGAATGAGTCATTCTCCCCTTGGTCATATCAACACTAGCATAGCCCTGTGGATGACCAATCTAGGAGAACATATGCCCGATGCTATCAACATACCTAGGCCATTCACCACTAGCAGAGCCCCATGAGTGAATGAATCATTCTCCCTTGGTCATATCAGCACTAGCAAAGCCTCGTGCATGACCAATCTAGGAGAATGTCTGCCCGATGATGAAACATCAACGCTCATCACTAGCCAAATTAGCATGGCTAATCTTGTGTATCATCCTCCTCAGCCAAGTCAGCATGGCCACTCTGGGAGGATATCTGCAATCTACTCATCTGTGGATAAGTATTGGAGCTTCACTTCTCCCTTTTGTACCATGTCTCAGATGAAGTCCTACAAGAAGCTTCTGAAGTTGCACCACTTCACAACTCGCGATATTGGATGTGACATACTCCATCTCTGTTGTATTGAGTGCTACAGAAGCCTGCTTCCAACTTACCCCGAAAATCGTAACTGATTCCAAGTTGAAGCAACACCCGAAGGTGCTCAATATGTCTACTGCACTCATGCTCAATCTGAATCTGTATATCTCTGCAACCTCACTTCATCACCTAAGACAAACCATATCCAATTGTGCCATGCTTCGCTGCCACCCATTGGAACTGCCTTGGCTTCAACCAAATATTGGCTCGGGGTGCTCACTGCAAAGCAAATATTTGGCCTGGCATTAACCAGATACATCAAGGATCCGATCCACTTCTTGTACATCGTGGGATCCACCAAATATGAATCTGAAGTAGAATCACTCAACTTCTTCAGATTTGTCATCATAGGTGTAGTCATGGACTTGCAGTCCATCATATCGAATCTCACTCAGTATCTCCTGAATGAGGAAGATCTCATCTGATCTCGTCACACCTCTAATCCCAACAGTACATCTGGCTAGGATCCTTCATCTTGAACTTTAAGGCCAACTCCCTCTATCACTGGAATAAGTCATGTTGTCCAGTCTGCCTCACTGGCTGCTCCCTCTGTGGCTGAGACAAAATCCATACCCAGTCAGTCCTCCTAACTGGCTTCCTCCTCTATCACTGTTGCAAGATCACATCTCCTAGAAGCCTCTTGCCTCTGAAGCTTATATCTGGCCTCCTCGACTCACGACACTTGTCTGCCAGTCCTGGGAGATGTCTCTCTCCCACTTGGATCTGGGGGGGAACTCCCTCTAAATGATCGGCTCTCTCTTGGGCCAACCGACTCTCTCTGAGATCAAGCTCACTCTGAGTCTGTACATTCTTGGTTAAAACCAAGCTCATCAAGTATCCATCGATCTCGGAGTACCATGTTACCTCTGAAACATGACTCCCTTTGAGTCTGTACAATCTCTGGAGCCATCTTCTCCATCTGCACCTTCTGAAGTTTGATCTCCAATGAACTGTCCTGGGAGGCTGCTCCTCCCTACTGGATCATGAGGGTTGACTCCCTCTAAACTCTAGCTTCCTCTGAACTGGTACTAGGTGGGACCGTCTTCCTCACCACTAGTGGAGCCACCTGCTCCTCCTCATCAATCTCCATGTGGAACACTTTGTATCCCACAAAAGGTATCCTTCTTTTTGGAAGGTTCTAACTTCGTCTTCTTTGCTTTCAATATATGGATGTATACTGTCATGTATACAACTCCATGTCTGGATAGCCTGCTCCATGTCTCAAACTAGAGACCATCTAATATGTTGCCTCCTGCAACCGTCACTATAGCTCCCTCTCAAAGTTATTGTTGAAATAATGTAACTGCAAAGTGTATTCTTATTATTATTTGATATATTATTCATTGGATCAATCCCCATTGTGGATTGATCATGTCGGCTATTGTAAAAGGACCAAATCCCCTTTTGCGGATTGGTCATAATATAATTGTAATAGGCAAAAGAAGAAGTCGGCCCCAGAATATATCAAAGAGGCCCTGAAATATAATAAAGGTGGTTATAACCACCCAAGAGAAGAAGTCGGCCCTGCCAGTGAAAGGACACTCCCACACGTGCCAGTCTTGTATAAATAAGGAGGTTAGTGCCTCACTTAGACACACACTCACTTGTTCATTGAAAGACATGTTTCGGAGCTGCAATTGGAGAAGAGAGAGAGAGAGAGAGAGAGAGGCGCATCTTTAGGAGAGGACTTTATGTATTTGTTTGAGTTATCTCTTGGCATTGTATTGGCTATCTATAATAAGGAAGTTTTGCTGGGTTTTCTTCCCCATGAGGGTTTCCTAGGATAAATGATGTGTATCTTGTGATTGTGTATTTCTCAGTGATCCTATCTTATGTTGTTGTTATTCATTGAAATGCAAAGAACTATAATAATGGCTTAAACATTAACATGGTATCAGAGCCAAGCTGAAGAGAGCATCTTTCACAAGAGAAAAGTGAAAAACATCACTGTTGTCGTACATGCAAATTAGGGTTTTTTGTTGGTGAGGTATTTCAACCCTAAAACCATCTAGAAAAGTGCGCCCTCCCTCAAGGATCATTTTGGCACCTTCAGCGCACCTTTTCAGTGGCTAGATCTCCCGAAAAGTGAAACTCTAGTTTCACAAAGTACCAAAATACCAAAATACCAAAATACCAGAAGTACCAGAGTACCAAAGGTACCAGAAGTACCAGAGTACCAAAGGTACCAGAAAACCAGAAGCACCAGTCCAGAAATCCACAGATCAAGTTTGGAGGGGTAAAAGTTGGATTTTCTCAGATCCAAGCGGACCTCCTGGTAAGTTCAGAATTTGATTTTGAACACTTTCATTTTTGAGCATTTTCCCAGCGTCAAGTAGAAGATGTCTGCAAGCGTTAAGCTTGTTGACAAACTAGAAGGTGTGGAAAACTTTCGTTCCTGGAAGTATAGAATTGGTCTCATTCTTGAAGAGAATGACCTAGCAAGATTCGTCAAAGAAGAAGTATCGGAGCCCGTCGATGCTGCAGAAAAAGGCAAAGCACCAAAAGGACACAATCAGGGCCAAAAGAATCATTGCATATTCAATCAAAGATCACCTGATTCCCTATGTGTCATCAAAGAAGACCCCGAAAGAAATGTTTGATGCCCTAAACAGACTATATGAAGGAAAGAACATAAACCAGAAGATGAATCTTAGAACTCAGCTCAAGAATACAAGAATGCGGAAGGGAGAATCAATCCAAGAATATTTCTCCAGAATATCCCAATTCAAAGAACAACTAGAAGCAATCGAAGATACTGTAGACGAAGACGAACTTGTAATGACAGCCCTAAATGGTCTCACAAGACCTTGGGATGCATTCATCCAAACGATTTGTGCCAGAACAAAGAAACTAAAGTTTGATGGTCTATGAGAAGAATGCATTCAAGAAGAGACAAGATTAGCTAACCGTGAAGCATTACTAGCAAGAGATGATGCTCAATCCCTGGCTACTCACACCAAAGGAGGAAGGAAGAAGTCCTACTTCCAGAAAGAGACTTATAAAGAGTCTCAACCCCCAAACAAATTCAATCATAAAGAATCTCATCCAAAGAAATTTCAAAAGAAAGGACAACGTAAGGAAAGAGATTACTCATCTGTACAATGCTACCATTGTGACAAGATGGGACACATTGCAAACTTTTATCCAGCTAGACGAGAAGAATACAAGAGGAAACATAAGAGGCACCATGCCCATGCAATCGAAGATGAAGAGCCACCCACAAAGATGATAAGAGAGCAGATCAAAGACCATGTCTTAATCTCGGCCCTCTCATGATCACTAACACCTGGGGAGGACACTTGGCTCATTGATAGTGGTGCATCAAAGCACATGACAGGTCAAAGAGACATTCTCTCTTGTATTTCAGAAAAGAATTTTTCTCAGAAAGTGACACTTGGAGATGATTACCAATATCCCATCAAGGGAGTGGGAGAAACAAACTACAAACTGAATTTAGGGAATTCAATGAAGATGAAGGACGTACTCTATGTACCAGGTTTGACAAAAAACCTACTCTCCATTTCAGCTTCAGAAAAGAAAGGCTTCAGAGTTTCTTTTATAGATGGAGAAGTTCTTATGTGGGCTAAAGGAGAAACCATAAATGAAGCAATCATCATTGGAAGTGAAGAAAATGGCTTGTATAAGCTAAAGGGTCACTCAGAGGCTGCCATGACCCATGCCATTGAAAACTCATGTGAACTTTGGCATAGAAGATTAGCTCACATTAACTACAAGGCGCTACCATACATATGCAAAGCTGTCACAGGTTTACCAGAACTCAATGTTGATCATGACGGCGTATGCAATGGATGTGCACAAGGGAAGAACATCAAGAACCTTTTTCCGAAGAGAGATAGCAAAGCAGAAGGAGTCCTAGAACTCATTCATTCAAATGTGTGTGGCCCAATGCCATCATCGTCCATGACTGGGTATGTATACTGTGTATCATTCATTGATGATTATTCTCGTAAAACCTGGGTGTATTTTTTGAAATCTAAAGATGAAGTGTTCAGCAAGTTCAAGGAATTCAAAGCCTTGATAGAAAATCTTTCTGAAAGAAAGATCAAGATACTCAGGTCAGATAATGGAGGAGAATGTTGATTTGTGTACCTTGGGAGGTGTTCCCCATGTGTTTTCTCTCCTTAGCACATGTGGGAAAGTCATTTGGCACTTTGTCCTTAGTCATTTATGTCTATTTGTACTTTGACATTGGTTAAAGTACATTATGTCACTTTTTGGTAAAAGTGAACATTAAATCACACTTTTGGTGATTTTGAGGGGACATAAAGTGACTTAGGGAATTAACCCAAAAGTGGGTTATGAGGTCACATTTACTTTGGGTGATCTCAACCCTTGATTAGGGATGATCTCATCCCTTGGATC
>ML830580.1:12716-52977 GCA_009831015.1 Picea engelmannii | reverse complement strand
AAGGTATCGTCAATGGTAAAACGAGCACACCATCTTCTATATTCTAACATCACTATGATGCAATCAATCTCTTAGGTAATATGTGATTTGGTACAATTATGCTTTGTTCTATCTCTTTGAACCTATTGGATGTCATTGATTAAGTTTTTTGTGATGCTATGGTAGTTTACAATGCACTTATTTTGAATCTTCTTCACCCGAGGTGCACATTCACTTCACCCATTTCCATTAAATTCATTATTACAACTATCTATAAGAGTATACCTCAACCACTAAAACTTATTAGTTAAAACTTACCCTCACTCTTGATTGTTTACAAATAACTCAAGAGGGAGTCCTTTGTGTGCTGATTTTCTTGGACTTTGTGTATATTCATCACTTAGATGGCAACATACACATTTGAGGGACACCCCCTTGAAATTGGAAAAGAGAAGGATATATGACCTATAATTATTAGGCACTAGTTGTATTTTCACCTTGGGATGAGGATCTCTCTACTAACTAAACCAAGTTATCATGCTTGATGTAGATTAGACTCCCTAGATTTCCCATTCAATTTCCACCCTACTTGGAGTAAATTTTGACACCCATTATAAGGCTTATTTTTCATGTGCCCCTTATAAGGCTTATTTTTCATGTGCCCCTTATAAGTCTTATTTGTCACGTGCCCCTTATAAGGCTTATTTGTCATGTGCCCCTACAGTTATTCAACCACAAAACAAGTGTAGAGTTTGTGTGACAATCAACTTATCCAAGGATTTGAAGGAGTTTGTCCCAATCTAGGTTAGGGATAAGATGATGAAACAACATGTGAGAATTAACGTGCCTAATACCCACTTTAAGTACCATAGTCTAGATCATAAAATATGTGATAGTCCTTTTTAGGCACTACAAGGATGATGGGTCCAAGTTGTTAAAAAAGAATAGGAAAAACAATAACACTAATGTTACACAATCTCAACCTCCCAAGTCAGTGTATATTGGAGGGCCACTTCAGAATAAGCTTGTGACATCAATAATTAGGAAAGAGGTGATCCACCCCTCTTGGGAGGGGGACAAAGAGGACACACCTTGCCTCACTTTATTAATCCCCAAGTGACCTCAACCCCTAAAGATATCGAAAGGAAACCTAAGGTTCAAACCTAAAGATTGACTCTATAATGTTGTGATAAAGCATCCATTGATGATGACAATATAGAATTTACGACTACCAATTTTCAATGAAGGTATCATAGTGTAATGTCAGGGTCTAACAGAAAAACCTCCCTTGGACTATGACTCTTTTTAAATATCTCAATGTGTTTGGTTTATAAGAAGTTAAATTCACTAGTTTTTGTTGGCTTTTAATGTCATCTAGTTGCACTCCACTATCTTCTCAATAAATCATATCGAAGAGAGATGGGTTATAGGACATTGGTGTCCCCCTTGTATGCTACTACCACCATAGGGCGAGGGGTAGACCCCTTGCAACACATAATTTGGATTTTATTGAACCTTTATGGTCATTGTTACCATACAAACTTGCACTTCTTGAGATAAAGTCCTAAAGCTCAAGTGTAGCCTCAGTGAAACTAAGAGGGAGACCATTGTCAACTCACCAACCCTCATTCAAGCAGTATGCTACTACCACCATAGGGTGGGGGGTAGACCCCTTGCAACACATCATTTGGATTTATTGAACCTTTCTGGTCATTGTTACCACACAAACCTGCACATCTTGAGATAAAGTCCTAAAGCTCAAGTGTAGCCTCGGTGAAACTAAGAGGGAGACCATTGTCACCTCACCAACCCTCATTCAAGCTGGATATCCTCTGGCTCAAGGGGGGCTTACCTCAAATAAGATAGTTAGGATTTTAGGGCAATGAGTTTCAAGGTGATATGAAGAGTAAATCTAGAAAGTGGTTTTGAATTTGGTTAAGAAAATAAGAGGGATGGAAGGAYTGAAAAATAGTGCATTTTTGTTGGGCATATGGGATCAACTAAGGCTCCTCATTCAAAAATTTCAAGTGGAACCAAAATGATAATTAGGGCAGTCCACTACATAACCTAATAGATCACCCTAGTTTCTTCATAAACTTCAAGGTCAACATGAACAATCTCTACTAGAATTCTTCCAATGTCTTTGAAAATGAATTTATCAAATAAGGGAGAAGAGGGAATACCACCATCCCTTACAACCATTCAAGTATAAATACCAAAGGAAATGAAGAGACTTGTCACATCATACAACCTAATAGATCACCCTAGTTGCTTGATAAACTTCAAGGTCAAGCAGGAACAATCTCTATTAGAATTCTTCCTTTGAAAATGAATTTATGAAAGAAGGGAGAAGAGGGCATACCACCATCACTAGAGAAGTACACCACACTTACAACCATTCAAGTATAAATACCACAAGGAAATGAAGAGACCACCCACTTGTCACATCATACACAAATCCATTCATCCATTCATTGAGAAGCATCCACGAATCCATTCATCCATTCATTGAGAAGCATCCACGAATCCATTCATCCATTCATTGAGAAGCATCCACAAATAACACCTTCATGAGAGTGCTCTAACTAGCCATTCATAGCACAAAAATAAGATAAAAGTTGCAACAAAAAATTTAGAAATGCTTAGGTATTTCACAATTTAGCTCAACCATCCTGGCCATCCTCCGTTTCAGTTTTAGAAATAATGGACTACATGGACCTTCATGAGATTCATAGAGCTTTACAAAGACATGATGAGTCTATCCATTGCAACTAGTCATCTTTGTTCTTTGAGACCTCCAGGTTTCAAGAAATGAACACCAATGCACTACTCATAATGCAACAATCAGGAAGATTTTGGTCCAACAAAGACAAAAAATCGATGTTCTAGAATCAAAGTGCAGCATGTTAAGGAACATGGCCATCAACCTTGGCAAAGACTCCCATTCCATAGCCTCAAACCAGAGTCAACTAAAAGATGACATAGAAATTGAACAACAAAATTCTCTCCCTCCAAGATAGGAAGAGGTTTTCAACAATCACGTGTTTTGCTAATTTTTCATGTTGTTCAAAGTAATTAGAACACTAGGTGTCTTTTTAAAGAAGTTTACACTACTCATAATGCAACAATCATGAAGCTCTTAGTCCAACAAAGACAAAAAAACGATGTTCTAGAATCAAAGTGCAACATGTTAAGGAACATGGCCACCAACCTTAGCAAAGACCATGACCATCAACCTTAACAAAGACTCCCATTCCACAGCCTCAAACCAGGGGATATCAATACCTAAAGGAAGATGAGATAGTCCATCAACTAAAATATGACATAGAAATTGAAAAACAAAATTCTCTCCCTCAAGGTAGGTCAAGAGGCATTCAACCATCATGTGTTTGTATAATTTTTCATGTTTTTCAAAGTAATTAGAACATTAGCATAAGTCCAGATAAGACCATATAAAAGTGGGCTTGTGGTTGAGTCTGTAGAACTTTCTTTTCATTCAAGGATAAATAAGACCAAATTGTGAATTGGCAAAAGACATTGCTATGGGGTTCAAGTCTCCCCCATCTTCACAAAAGGCATTTCTATGGGGTTCAAGTCTCTCCCATCTTTGTTGTTTAGCTTTGTTACAACAATTTTTCATTCAAGGATAAATAAGACCAAATTGTGAATTGGAAAAAGGCATTGCTATGGGGTTCAAGTCTCTCCCATATTCACAAAAGGCATTCTTTGTTGTTTATCTTTGTTACAACAATTTTAATATAATATTTTTCAGTTTCGGTTTATTAAAAAAAATAAGACCAAATGGTGAAATGGTAAAAGGCACAAGTCTCTCCTCATATACAAGTGGGCTTGGGACTTTAAATAAGACCAAATTGTGAACTGGCAAAAGGCATTGCTATGGGGTTCAAGGCTCTCAGGCTCTCATCTTTGTTAATTTTAATATAATATTTTTCAGTTTCGATTTATTAAAAAAAACATGACCAAATGGTGAAATGTTAAAAGGCACTCTCCTCATATAAAAGTGGGCTTGGGACTTGGATAAATAAGACCAAATTGTGAATTGGCAAAAGGCATTGCTATGGGGTAAGTCTCTCCCATCTTTGTTGTTTAGCTTTGTTACAACAATTTTAATATAATATTTTCCAGTTTCGGCTTATTAAAAAAAAAAGACCAAATGGTGAAATGGTAAAAGACACAAGTAGTGGGCTTGGGGCTTGTGGTGCGTCTCCCATGTTAAATGAATTCATATTGGTTCATCTAGACCAAATTGTGAATTGGCAAAAGGCATTGCTATGGGGTTCAAGTCTCTCCTATCTTTGTTGTTTAGCTTTGTTACAACAATTTTAATATAATATTTTGTGAATTGGCAAAAGACATTTCTATGGGGTTCAAGTCTCTCCCATCTTTGTTGTTTAGCTTTGTTACAACAACTATGAGGTTCAATTCTCTCCCATCTTTGTTGTTTAGCTTTGTTACAACAATTTTAATATAATATTTTCTAGTTTCGGCTTATTAAAAAAAATAAGACCAAATGGTGAAATGGTAAAAGGCAGTGGGCTTGGAGCTTGTGGTGTGTCTCCCATATTAAATGAATTCGTACTGGTGGTGAAATGGTAAAAGGAGCTTGTGGTGTGTCTCCCATATTAAATGAATTCGTACTGGTGGTGAAATGGTAAAAGGTACAAGTAGTGGGCTTGGGGCTTGTGGTGTGTCTCCCATGTTAAATGAATTCGTACTGGTTCATCTATTCATTTAGGGTTCATCTAGGTGTATCTCCCATGTTAAATGAATTTGTACTGGTTCATCTATTCATTCGGATAAATGAGACTAAATAATTAATTGGTAAAAGGCATTGCTCTTGGTTCAAGTCTCTTCCATGTAAAATGAATGAATTTGTATTGGGTTAAGAGATTCATAAGTGTTTCATGAATGAATAAATGAGATGAAATAGTGAATTGATAAAAAAAACATTGCTCTGGCTTAGGAGAGGTGTAAGGTTAAAATCTCTCCAACGCTAAATGAGTTTGTGCTAGGTAATATGGCGTTATGTTGATCGCTAGATAATTAACTAAAACCTATGAAACCAAACTCTATGAAAGATTTAAAACCCTAAATCAGTGATGTTGTTCAGATTTCTCTTACTCGATTCCAGTCTCCCCGGGGAGAGTATTGGAGCTGAACATCGCGTGGGGCATCCGAGAGCTGAGAAGGAAGAAAGAGCTCAGAAGCACTGAATAGAGCCGGATGGTAATCCGACTTCACGTCTTCATAGCAGTCTGATCCGTGATCCAATTTGGGGTACTTGCGCAGTCTTGTCATGGAATTATTCCCGCCTATCTCTCCCTCGCAACGCTCCTCCTGCTGCTCCAGTGCAGGAGCTTTATCAGAAGAACCAATGGACTTCGCTGCACTCATTTCTTTCCTGGCGGTCCTCGGAGAATCCGACGCCATTTCAATCACACTCTAAATCAAATACTGCGACTGCAACAATGAATTTAATTTCAAATCCTGTAAGGAAATACCACCTCGTCGGAAGAAAAAACAAGGACTACGACAAAACCTAAAACGACTGTTGCTGAGGGTGCTGTGACAAGCAATAAGCATGGAAGCCCCCATTACGTCTGGTACAGGAAGAAATATTGTTGACAAATGACCAAAATCAGTTAACAAAACGGCACAAGCCCAACGGCCATAAACAAAACGGCACAAGCCTAACCGCCATAAAATAGGAAATTATATTGATTAAATAATTACAAAATTGTTCATGGCAAGGAGGAGAAGATGGAGGGAAAGATTGGCAACTAAATATACAAATACAATGCTTCCACGAATGTTCATAACTAAAGTGGGATGTGAGGAAATTAGATTTTGTAGTAGTAGAAGTGCAATATGTTAGAATCATAACTAAAGTGGGATGTGAGGAAATTAGATTTTGTACTAGTAGTGCAATATGTTAGAAGGTAGGTGTATCTTATTTTTATTATATTAATTTTCATATGTTGATTTTTCCATAAATTCTAGGCATATTTTTATATCATGTTAACTTTCTAATTTTAGTTTTAAGTAAATTGTTTTTTTAGTGTTTTTTTTTTTTTAATAACATCTCACAAAACAAAATATACTTACTAGAATAATCAATCTAAATATGTAGTGAAAGTAATATTGGAAAACCAAATCTCATACATAATACACAAAGATATTATGCTCATCAACTAAGCTTATTATTAGAATAATATCAAAGCTTACAAGGGCTCCCAAACTTGGAAAAATGGCCCACAGAGAAATACAAAAAATTATAGACAACACTTGCAAATCCTAACAACTCCTGGTTGTACGACCCCATATTTTCACGTTTTCCAAGATGTATGGGCCTTTCCTTAAAAAAACTCGCGTATACACGCTTGTCTCCACTGAAACCCGTGTACACGTGCATAAATACTGTACAAAAAACTTCGTATAGCATGACATTGTTGCTGCAGATCCAATCTATTGAAACCCACTTGTGACTGCCTCTGTTCTCTCTTCTCCTTTACCTGTACTGATCTCTAGATGGAAGTCCTTCTCCACCTATTAAAGATCTCCTTGAATCATGGTCCTTCGTGATCCAACACTTGAGCAAAAGTATTTCTTTGCTCTCTCTTGTGTATTAACGAATAATGTTTGATCCTTGGATCACAATACTTTATGACTCAAGCACCTGAGCAAAAGTCCTTCTTTGCTCACAAGTGAATGAAATACTTTCTCCTTCAACTAGCCTTGCTTTTATAATCTTGAGTTATGACCTAACCCTAATCTCCAAAGTGATTGACGACTGAGATTAGATCTCACCTCACTTGAGATCAATGGCTAAAATTTAATTCACTAATGTTGATTAAAGCATTTAATTAAATAAAACTAACTAATTAATAAAAACACTTTACTTTAATAATTTATTTAATTAAAGTAAATTACCAAGATAGAAGGCTTTAGATGACTTCCACACATCTAGACACTTAGACCTGTGTGGAAGTATCTGTTCGATGCTACAAACATCAACACTCCCGCTTAGCGAGGAAGGTACTTCTGGAAGAGCCACCTAGAACTAGTTGTCCCTCCGATCCTGGCATAATTTCACACACATCATCTTGCACCAAGGCATCATTTTGTACCTATTGGTTTGTTGCCTCTTCAATGACGTTACTCATTAGTGCCATGAAGTTTGGAAACTTCCTAAAAGGCCTCCTCTCCCTAATTGTGCTTCTAGGAGCCTCAACATGCTCATGAGCATCCCTAAATGCTTGCATGAACCATCTGTGCCTCCTGATAGAACTGAAAAGGGATAACTCCTCATCCCCACCTGAAGGTTGACACCATTAACTGGAATTCCTTGAACGTTTTTTCACCCTTCAGAGCCTCCTGCTTCTCGTCCTCTGCCACTGACATCAGTTCACACACATCTGAAAGATCCAAGATCCTCTTGGACCTACTCTCCCTGTTTGGAAAAACAACCTTGGCATACTTGTCAAGTGTACACCATATGCACACGCCCTGCTGTGCAACTCTGAAATATGGAAGACCAATGACAATCTCCCTCAAAATCAATAATGCACTTTAATGCAGGTGTCCCATACTCTTGTGCCATAACTCACACAGGTTGTCACTACCATGTACCAAGGCATGAACATAATTGTCCTTTAACGTGTATAACTTGCCCTCTCTAACCCCAATGCTCACTATTGTGTCAGAGTTAGCTCCCTTTGAACATTCGAGTACTTTCCATCTCTTAGAAAAACCCTTATTCTCCATAACTAAGATTGAGAGCAATGAGAGCAAATTCTTCCTAAGTCATGATACATCTAGCACCTCCTAGACTTCCAACAAACCTCCTAACTCAAGCTGGAACAAGATTGTTCCCTCTCCCTTCACTTCATACTTGGCATCATCACCAAGCTCCACATGGGTCCCTGAGTACTCCGTTAGACTGTTGAATAACTCACATGTTTCTATCATATTTTTTGTCCACGGAGAAACAACCAACTCCTGCAACCTAACACCTATGTCGTTGTTGTACGACCATGTACCTGCAACTTGCACAAGTTGTATGCACCTATTCCTTCTACAACCCATGTATGTGTGTGATTTTCTCTATTGAAACATGCATATGTACATGCATGTTCCTTCTGCAGCCTGCGTATGTATGCACCTTTCTGCATTGTAGCCCGTGTACACATGCAACTTGAGCGACCCGCTCAATGCATACTGCTCCATAACTTTTCTCTAATCTTCTGGACCTTCCTACGGTTGTACCTGCTACTTCCCAGATCTGTCCTTGCTACCAGATCTGTCTGTTTCTCACGATGCTACTCCGACTGCTTCTATGGATTAGATTTGCTTCTCATATCTGCCCATATCTGTCTATTGTCGCCCTGCTTGCTTCTCTTCTCCTTTGGACTGAATATATATCTAGGTGAAAGTCCTTCTTCATCCTTGTTAAGATCTCATTGAGGTATCCACACACAATATCTGATCCCCTTGAGTCACAATCCTTCGTGACTCAAGCACTTGAGCACAATTCCTTCTTTGCTCACAAGTGAATGGAATACTTTCTCCTTCACCTAGCCTTGCTTTTATAATCTTGAGTTACGACCTAACCCTAATCTCCAAAGTGATTGACGACTGAGATTAGATCTCACCTCACTTGAGATCAATGGATAAGATTTAATTCACTAATGCTAATTAACGCATTTCATTAAATACAACTCAACTAATTAATAAAAGCACTTTACTTTAACAATTCCTTTAATTAAAGTAAATTACCATGGTAGAAGTCTTTGGATGACTTCCACACGTCTAGACACTTAGACTTATGTGAAAGTACTTGTCCGATGCTACAAACATCAACATCACACACAAGCCACACATAAAAGGATGGGACGATTGAGTAAGTAAACATAAAGATATGCTACTTTAATAAAATAGATTGCAACATCACATATTGTATATGTAGGAGCCATAAGAAATGATACCCAGGCATTGTTTGTAATAATAGTACCAAGATTAAGAAAAAGAGAAAAGTTAGGATCTAACTTTTGATAGATGGAGCTCTTGTGCTTGGTAGTTGCAGCTAGGGTATAACATTCACTACTAGTAGAAGAGTTCTCTTTCCCTCCTCGATTTCTTCCAGACCTTCATCTGCTCCCCATTGGAATCGACGAAGTCTGTGTTTCCTTCTACTAGCATTCTAAACCTTAGGTCTACCTTGATTCGTCCCCCGGTGCATAGTTTGCAAGCAGCTACAAGGATGATGTTTCTTGTCCTTTAAGCAACCTTTCTTTCAAGGATACAATTATGAAAGATCCTTATGCTCGCCCTCCTTCCCCATCTTCTTTTGTGGTGCAAGAATCCCCTGCTTTAACCATTCCAGTGGGGCTAGATGCAGATTTCTTTATATCTCACGGTTTGGTTTACCACTTTAATTGATTTTGGCATCAGTTAGCCGATTTTCAAGCCTGGATCTCAAACTCTTAGTTAATTATGATTAAAGAAGAATCCTTCATCCACCGTTATGCGAAGGATTTTTTCATTGTTCATTTTGATATAATTTGTTGAAGACATGGATTTGATTCTTAATTCAAGCCCATGTTTTGGGGAACTCAAGACTGTGCACAAAGCCCTAGTCTCTTTCTTTCAATCCTTTAACTGATATTTTTTCTTCAACCCCTGTTTGGGTGAGACTCTGAAATCCTCCCTTGCATTTTTTGGTTTTCCCTCTCTTCAAGCCATTGGCTCAACTCTTGACAAGTTTCACTTTGCAAGTCGTGAAACAGAAAGGCACATAATTTAATCAAATGCTAGAATATGCATGTAAAAGGATTTCAACAAAGGGTTTCAAGCATAAATTAATTTGACAAGCAAAAACTGTTCTTGGTCTAAAAAGTTGGTCTATGAGAGAGTTTCTTTGCATTGTAGAGCTTGTTTTGAAACAAGAAACATTGTAGCAAAATACACCAAAGGACCCAAGAAGAATAGGAAGTATCAATGTAAATCAACTTGGTGGGTTGGTTCTACAGAATATCATCAGTTATCCTTGCACTTAAATGGAATGCCATCAAAAGAATATCTTCCAATCCAACCGAATCTAGTACCTCAATAAATACAACAAGAAATGTCAACTCAGAAATTGAAGAAATAAGAAATTGTCTCTCTTGAATCAGGGAAAGAAGCACAAAATCAGTTAAGTCCACAATCAATGGAAAGTTGGGCAGATCAGGTTGAAGAAGTTGAGGCATTGGAACAAATATAACCACCAGATCAAAGCAATTTCATACGGGTGGGAATAATACGGGCTCCAACAAATGCAAAAGAAGTGTGGGAAAAAGTAGGAAAGAGGAAGAAATCTCCATCAACATTTCAATTAGTGGCGACAAGAAGTCAGACCTGCAATTCGGTATACTTATGTATTTTTTTGTTTTTTGTTATGTAAGCAATTTGTGCAAATATACTCATGCAAGAAATTTTGGAATGTAGCTCTTCTAGGTATCTAGTAGAGCAGGCTAGTAATTTTTGAACTGGGATTGTTAACCCTCAGATTTATAACATGGAAATATCTCATATTTTTTGTGTGGATGGCTAAACGAATCAATCCAATGTAATTTGTTACTTGTTTCGTCACAACTGTTTTTGAATGAATACAACTTTTGTTTCGATTTAAAAAAAAATGTTAGTGCTAAAGTAGTCAAGGGACAATATCTCAAGTGGTGGGGGTAGGTCTTGTACTCTCCCCACCTAGGTTCAAATCCCCAATAAAACTTGACCCATTATGATAAATCTAAAAGAATAAACACCACCTAGAATATAGACCCCTTGGATACCTCAAGACATCTCATAAAAACAACTATAAATAAAAACAACATACAAAATATTGTCTCGATAAAAATCATACTTGTAAGAAAAATATTAATATAAAATAATCCCAATTAAAAAATATATTGTATTGATATATATTATAATATAACATAAATAACCCCTGGATCAGGTGCTTGGGAAGTGATCCAACATGGGGACCACTACCTGAGCTTTTCGCCACCTGTCCCCCTCGTGCCCATGTAATGAACACATGGTACTTTATTCTTGTATTCCACTACATGAGCCATCACTTAACTTCGTGTTCCAATTTGTCGATGTCATTTCTCTACTTCCAGATCCTTTCACTCAGCCCCCACAATGCTTCTGCCTCACCTCCCTTTAGTTATCAGTATAATAGTCAAACTTATTTTAAACTTTTCACTACTAATATTTTTATTACTTTCCGATTTATATTAAATTTGATAAATTAACATTTTGTTGCTCATGTGATTTCCCATGTAACAAACCCTCTACATTTCTTCTTAAAATAATAGATATGAAAATAATATGACGTGGATAGCTAAAAAGAAAAATATAACAACTATAAATAAAAACAACTCATAATATATATATTGTATTGAAATATCTTATAACTTTTTTTCCAAGAAAAAAATACTCGAAATTATATGAAATATCTTATAACTTAAGACAAATAACAACTATAAATAAAAACGACTCATAAAATATGAGAAAATTAAGTCAATAAATTCCAATGTGAATAGTTATATGAGAAAATTTAGTCAATAAAATCCAATGTGAATTGTTATATGATACATTTTAATTAATTGTATAATGATATACAAAAACAATATACCATCAAAATAGATTCCAATATTTTAATAATGAAAGTTCGATCATCCATTTCAACTCCAATTTTATATTTGGAGGTTTTATTAACCTCAAAGGTGTCCATGGACAAATGGAAAAGTAAATAAATTATGATAATTGTAATATTTTTTTTTCAAGTTATATTGTGTGAAGGAAGCTTTGCAATATTTTTTTCAAATATTAAGTTATATGGTGTCAAGGAAGTGTTGGCATATGGGCAGACTCAGGGTTCAACGCTACAACAACGTACTAACAAAATCTTAACTATCGATTTTTTCGGCAACAGCTGCGAAGCAGATGAGGTCTCACCCGAGGTAGAGGCAGGGGTGGTTGCATGACTCTAGTGTCTGCAACCTTAGCTGGGACACAGATATGTCACTGTAACACCTTAACAAAGAACTTAGCGGTTATAGTTCATCAATACCCAGTTTTAGTTTACAGTGCAGTTAAACCCTAATAATAAATCAGTGGAACATTCCCATAGATTCAATAGAGTCAAGCACTAAGCATACTAACATAGATCAGATCTAGCATTCATTCACATTATTCAACACCTAGCTACCATATTAGATTCATTCATCATATAACAACGCACTAAGCATTTAATCATATAAACAAGAGAGCAACCATAAAGCACAATGCTTTCACAACACAGGATATACGTGGTTCACCTGCGCCCTGGGGCTATGCCCACCAACTCTTCGTCTTCTTTATTAGCTTCTTTCAATCTTCTTACATGCACAAAGCCTCAAGATCAACTTCGCAAATGACATGAGATCTGCGCACTCTTCGCTAGATCCTCCTTCCCCAAGCTAGGTTACAACATAAAGCCTACATACAGTCTCTTACAATTACTCACACTTAGCTCTGCAAGTCTTACACAGTATGCACGAAGCACTTACAACTATTACTTGCACTTAGCACAACTTATAACTCTTTGATCACATAGATCGAACTACTTTCTACATCACCTACCTTTGTATTTATATATTACAAAATCGGGCCTAAACATGGGTAAACCCATGGGCCAATATTCCCATACCCGTTACATAAGCCCAAAACCCAAAAAGCCATAAAAAGGGGCCGAGCGCTCGCGATCTCCGCTTCATATTGCGCTCTGCCTTTGACAGCCCAGTGAAGCCCCAAAAATAGGTCAAACATGACCAAGGATCTCAAAACTTGGTCAAGGGCCAACAGGCCCCCAACACTCACCTGTGACTCATCCCGAGTCACTCTGATCTGGGTATCTTTGCTTCAAAAGCCTCAAGTTTGGCTCGAGTTGCTTTGACTTGTTGTTGTTCCATGACCTCCTGTTCAACGAAGTCTTGGATGACTGCTTCGTTGACAGTTCCCTCTAGGTGTTGTTCAACTGCAGTGACGACTTGCTCCAGTTCTGCTCCTTGACCTTCAATCTCTGTGAATAGTTGGCAAGCCTCATCTTGTATAGGTTGGAGCCTATGAGTCACTTCCATGACTCTTCTCTGAATGGTGTGGACCTGTTGTTGAGAAATGCACTGCTCTTGGGATCGCTTCATCCTTTCAACAGCTGATAAGGGCTTCAACTGCGCTTGTATTGTTTCTACTTGTTGCTTCAACTCCAGGAGCTGTGACTCCAGTGACTTCAATTCTGGATTCTCAGTGAGTCGCTCATAAGTCTAGGCACTACGATCACTTAGTTGCTTACATTCCATGGCAAGGGCCTTTATTCTCTTAACTGCGCTCCGGGTAGTTGCTTCTCTTTGATCCCTCACATCCTGCGGAGTGTCGAGCACTGTGCAGAGCTCTAAGTCTGTTATTTTTTGCTATAGCTATTGGATAGCTTCCGCGAGCTGCTCTACTTGATGCACGACTCGATCTTCTACCTTTGATTCTAATCCTGTCACAGAGCGGAGTGTTTTCTTGACTACTTCTTTCACTTTTAGTTGCTCTACGAGCAACTGTTCTTTTTCTTGCTGAATATGTGCTTTCTCCTCTTCAAACTTTGTCTGGAGAGAGAACTTCTTCTGCTCTACAGCTCGACGTTGTTCTATGAGTACTTCTTGCACTTGCTTCAAGGCATGTGTGGCTTGTTCCATTTCTTCTTGTGCGCGACGAAGACGAGCTTCAGTCGCATTAGCAAGTCGCGTAGTTGGGCTGGCTCATCTCCCAACTATGGTTCTCCCGATGGCAGGGGCGTAGTGGACACTGCGCGACTGGACTGAAGGGCCTACTGTACCCCTCGGAGTTCGAATTCGATTCTGTCGTACATATCCTCCTGCTTGGCTTCTTGTTTCTGTAAGATTTCCTGCGAGGCGTCGTTTACAGCTACGATGATGAAGTCAAAGTCATTGACAGTGAGCACAGTCTGCAACTTGGTCAAGGTGGCTCTGGATTTCTCCCGGGAAGAGGGTTTCGAGGGAGAAACCTTCTTCTTCTTCAAGGGATCAACCTCATCTCTAGGCGGTGTTACTTCACCTTGCTTATGCTCATCTTATTTTCCATTTATCTCTTCTACTTCGTCATCACCCCCTCGGTCAGGTGATATTGAAGCAGTCTTTTCTGAGGCACTGCTTAAGTCTTAGATTCCTATGATTTTCTTCCTTCTACTGGTTCCAGGTGTGTCATGTTCTTTGTGAGCGGCCTCCGGGTTGTCCAGTTCGAGGTCAGACATCTCTACAGGGTCAGTGGGGATAAGGAGGTCTGTTGACCAATCCTTAGTTATCTCCTTGAGGTCCTCTTCTGTGAGCTTGTAGTACGACTGAATCTCTTCCTTATGTTCCTCTGCTTGTGTAATAATATAGATGAAGTGTCGATCTGCATGGAACTTCATGAGGGGTCGGAACCGCTGTAGGGTGTTCGATGTCATGTGAGGTTTAGCTTCAATATCCCTCTTCAGTTGGAGATAATATGTGTGAAAGACTACGCTCGACTGCCAATGTTTTCCCATATCGCTCGAGTACCAGAGCGTGGTGAAATTCACAACAAGTGGCTCAAACAGCTCAATGTCCGGGAAGGTCACACCTTTCGGCATCTCCCAAGAAACAAAGGCGATGAGGATCAAGAGCCAACTAAAGTGGAACTCATAGCCCTGATCTTGTGCTTCGCAGCAGTCTAATTCCAGTTGATTAACTAGGTACTTCACCCAGTTCATCTGTAGGCCTTCCACGCATTTCCCTGCGAGGTCAACAACAAAGCCTGTGACCTGCGTGGGTATGTTCTTCCTTACTAGCTATCCTGCAATTAATTGGCATGCTAGGCGCACTGTGCCATTCTAGATGGAATCTACCTTGTAGCCTCATGTCCCCTTCTCAACATCACCATATGTATCCTTGATCTTCTGTGCTAATGCACAATCTGTGGATTTCCCTGGATAGAAGTCTCACGGGTCGGGTCCTTGCATACTCAATCCGCTGATCCTATGGATCAACATCGTATTGACTGTGATATAGTGGTCGGGCCATAAGTAACCACCATGGTAACATGAAAGTAGGAGCTTGACACAGGCGTTAACTTCCCGGTGCCTTCCAAAGTGTGGGATTTTCATTACATTCAACAAGGTGGACTGCACGAGGTTCATTGTCCATGGATGGGGGATTATTTTCGAGTTCTTCCCCTTCGTTCTGGTCAAGTATTTACACGGGGTGAGCATAATATGATTCTTGCGGTATCCTAAGTTGAAGTTGCTAAACTTAAACGTGGCGATCTTGTTTGATTACACTCTAACTACGCGTATCCCCTTCGGGAGGTACGTAGTAACCATGGTGTACTCAGAATCTCTTGACACACTATCACGACTCACCACGCCGGCCAGAGGCGGGATGTAGTCAGGCAATATGGTTGGGATTAGCTTCGCGTTTGCTAGGTCATCTCTGTGCTTTGTTCTCTTTTCCGTTGTTGGTCGGGATGGTCCAGATCCATGAGAAGTCGATGAAGAGGCTTGCACTCCTCTCATCGATGACGCTTGTATACCCACAGACATTACTCTTTCAGTCATTAGGTTGATGAGTACCTCCTTCACAAACTCTTCGACTGAGCTAAGTTCTTCGGACATACACGCTCGTGGTTGAATATCTCGGGTTTGAAGAGTAACTACTCAATGTAACGGGATGGATGGTGATAGCACGATGATCACTGTGTGAAATCAACTATTATGTGGGCTCGGATAATCACGGTTGGAAAAAGTGTTCTCGGTGCAAGGCTCGACGGAATAAGTAGATAACTAGGCAACGAATCTCTCCAACGGGCGGAAAGCCTTCATTAATTCAGTTCGATCCGTTACGACGTGGTCCCAAGGGTCTGATGGAAAGATTTCTAACTATAAATGCCATTCTACCCATTCGGGGTGTCGGTCTAATGATTATATTGTTCCCAATGACTATATTGCTTTGTTATGGCGAAGTGCCATGTGACGTTGTTCTGATATCCCGGTGAAGTTCCAGTTTTGCAAATTTTCCCTCTACGAAGTTCCCTTTGGAACCTTCTGTAATTTTTCGATCTTGGCTCTCTTTTTACTAAGATTTCTAGCCTTTCTCTTAGTGAGCTTTGTCTTGGTATTCCTCTTTCCATTTTGATTCTTATCTTCTTTTGGCATAGTAACTTCGCATTGTTGAGATTCTTTCTTAGGATTCAAGGGCAATACTTCTTCACTATCTGAGGTAGGTGCTTCAGTCTTCTGCGAGTCTTCTTGTGTTCTTGCAATTTCAACATCCAAGTCTTTGGTTTTAAATAGCTTCGATCTGTTCTCCTGTTCTTCAATCAAGTGTGTGATCCTCTTAGTCATGAAATCTTTCAACTCTTACTTCTTCTGCTCTAAGACTTCTTCTTCTTTCCTTCTGGCTTGATCCCTTTCAATCCAAGGTTTTCCTAGTAATATAGAAAATGGGGCCCTGTTCTCAATAATTTTAACAACTTCAAATTCTTCCTCTGTTGAAGTTCCATGGGCACTCATAGATATCTGGGTGAGATTTCCACATAGGTTTATCATCTTTCGTCTAAACAATCCTATTCCTCCCAATGAAGGAATCATAGCAGGCTTTCCTAGAGTTTCCCAAGTTCTTTCTGTCATAATATTCACTTGTGTTTCTTCATCTAGAACACAGTCAATGTCAAAGTCTCCTATTCTTGCTTCTATGCACTTGTTTTCTTTGAAGACCTCTGATAAGTTGATATGTCGGTCGTCATTCAGGGTTTTTTTCATTTGTAGCAATATAGTCTCTAATTTTTTCTGGGGTTCTGCCATGGTCTTAGTTGCTTGACCTTTCTCATGATCTTCTTGTCTCATATTCATTTTTTCAAGCTTATCAATCATTCTAGGGAAATTTAAAACTTCGTGGTCCACAGCTTTACAACAAAGACAACTAGGTCTTCTACCAGGACATTCCTTAGCTAGATGTCCCGGTCTTCTGCAATTGTAACAAAGGGTTAATCCTCATTTTCTTTTAAATGATCCCCATCCTTTCCTGTACTGTGCACTAGGATCATAGTAGCTAACCTACAATAAATTATTTCTAGGATCTTTTATCCATTGGTTAGTCCAAACATTCTTTCTATGCATAGGTATAACATATCTTTCACTATTCTTATCAGATCTACTTATATCAAATCTTCTTTCATCTAGCCGCACCCTACTTTTCAGGCTAGGACAAAATTGATCAAACATACCTAGATCCATACTTTTGAAACAAAGATTTCCACTTATCTTACCTTTAACAAAGCACATAGCTTATAGATATTACCTCTTTCCCTCATATAAGACTTCTTTTCTTAGCACAAAGCTTCACAGATCGAGTAAAATACTGCACACTAGGGCAATAGATCTACGCATGGAGCTTTCACAGTTTTAGGTCAGATCTTCGCACAAAGATTTTTCCTCGGTTCCCAACAATCACAGTTTCATGTTGTGGCAATGGAACCATTTGTTGGCACAAGGGCAGACCCGGGGTTCAACGCTACAAAAATGCACCAACAAAACCCTAACTATCGGCCCTTTCAACAACACCTGTGAAGCAGATGAGGTCTCACCCGAGGTAGAGGCATGGGTGGTTGCAGGACTCCAGTGTCTGCAACCTTAGCTGGGACACAGATCTGTGACTGTAACACCTTAACAGAGCACTTAGCGGTTATAGTTCATCAATACCCAGTTTTAGTTTACAGTGCAGTTAAACCCTAATAATAAATCAGTGCAACATTCCCATAGATTCAATAGAGTCAAGCACTAAGCATACTAACATAGATCAGATCTAGCATTCATTCACATTATTCAACACTAAGCTACCATATTAGATTCATTCATCATCTAACAATGCACTAAGCATTTAATCATATAAACAAGAGTAAAGCACAATGCTTTCACAACATAGGATATACGTGGTTCACCCCCGCCCTGGGGCTATATCCACCAACTCTTCGTCTTCTTTATTAGCTTCTTTCAATCTTCATACATGCACAGAGCCTCAAAATCAATTTCGCAGAGGACATGAGATCTGCGCACTCTTCGCTAGATCCTCCTTCCCCAAGCTAGGTTACAACATAAAGCCTACATACAGTCTCTTACGATTACTCGCACTTATCTCTGCAAGTTTCACACAGTATGCATGAAGCACTTACAACTATTCCCTGCACTTAGCACAACTTACAACTCTTTTTTCACATAGATTGAACTACTTTCTACATTGCCTAGCTTTCTATTTATATATTACAAAATCGGGCCTAAACATGGGTAAACCCATGGGCCGATATTCCCATACCCGTTACATAATCCCTAAACCCAAAACTCCCTAAAAAGGGGCCGAGATCCCGCAATCTCCGCTTCTTCTTGCGCTCCGCCTTCGACAACTTATCGAAGTCCCCAAAATAGGTCAAACATGACCAAGGATCTCAAAACTTGGTCAAGGGCCAACATGAAGCTTTCCAATATTTTTTTCAAATATTTTGTTTTATTTTGAAGATGATATCTAAGATAAATCTTAGAATTTTTAAGGTATAATAAGGTCAATCAACCTTTTATTTAGAGGATGATACTTAAGATAAATCTTAGAATCTTTAGATGATATCTAAGATAAATCCTAGGATTTTTAAGGTATAAGAACACTTTATTTTGAGGATGGTACCAAATATAAACTCTAAATTTTTTAAGGTACAAAGCCACACAAGGCCAATCAACAAGGAATCTCAAATCCAAATTACAATAATATAGTGGTTAAGAGCTCAACATGTCACTTGCAAGAATTAAACTCGGGTAGAGAGGATAACAATCATTCCTCCCAACCACCCAAGCTAAACACAATTGACAATAATTACAACACCATGTTCAATGAGATTCACCTAATCCACCCTTCTTACTTAGATATATCAAAATTAACAACAATTTTTTATAAATTTTATAAATTAAAAATAAAATATTAGTTTATTAGTTCAATATGTTCATGGTTATATCATGTTGAAAATGGTTTCAAAAAATTGAGATATATTTTAATATTCATTCCTATATAAATGTATCATGTTAAGCATGATTGAAAATAGTTGAGATTAGAAATTGAATTATATTTTAAAAATTGATTCATATACATAAATATAAATGTATTATGTCAAGCATGATTATGATTGAAAATAGTTGAGATTAGAAATTGAGTTATATTTTAAAAATTGATTCATATACATAAATATAATTATTTATATACGGTAAAGGAGGATTATTTTACAAACAATTTTATCATAATATGATTATTTATATAATGTAAAGGAGGATTATTTTATAAACATTTTTATCATAATAAAAATAAAAGACATCTTAAAGATTAAAGACCTTGTCAAAATAGTTAAATGATTTCAACTTGCTTGTTACTATAATTTTAAATTATTTATTAGTTTTATGATACTCACGGATATAGCCTCTACCTTGTGGATTAGCATATCTATATAGAATCAATTTTAAAATCATTCTACCGTGGTCAATTTAAAAATCATTCCAATGATCACACACCGAGTGAGCAAAGGATTTCCTTATGTTATCGACTTAGAGGTTTAGGGAATTTAAGACTTCTTTATTTGAGTTGGAGACAAAGAAAGATAAGCTATAAAATGCCCTTGTTTTTAAGTTGTAACAATTGGATTTTCCCATCCCTTTGAAGAAAACCCTTGCGTTGCACCTGTCACTTGCTTTGGTCCAGGGATGTAACCCAATATTGGAGGGGGCTTCCTCCCCCCTTCAGACATTGAAGCACCAACATTTCATGCTCTGGTATTAATGGTATTAATGATGGGGAAATCGACAAAACCTTAACTATCACATTTTGCTAAATGATTTGAGAACATCTTAGAAGTTCCTTTGCCTCCTTCTTCCTCAAGAAAAATGGCATTGGCTTTGGTTGAACGATGCCTTATTGGATAATTTATGGGCATTTGGCTATCACCCCGATCCATGGCAAGTTGGGACCATAGGAATAGGCAAGTTCCAATCAAAGGAAAACTTACCCATTGCTTTTGTGGAACATGTTTTATGCCATCTTATTTGAAGCCAAAGAGGATGGAGATATGCTATTTAGGAATGGACCCTATTTCTTTGGACTCATGGTATGTACTTGAATCGATGGAACCTTGACTTCGACCTCGAACACAACGTCCCATCAATTGTTCCTATCTAGGTGCGGTTTTTGCATTTGCCTCTTCACTATTGGAATGAGGATACATTGCAAAGTATTAGAAATACCCTCGGTCGCTACATTGACAAGTTGAAACCAAAGGATGGTATGTTTGCTTGTGCAAGAATTTGTGTGGAGGTAGATCTGGGAAAAGGCCTACCAAAATCAATCCTCCTATCTTTAGACCACTGGAAGCATATCCATCCTTTAGATTATGAGCAACTTCTATTCATTTGTAAAACATGCCATGAGTATGGCCATTTTGTGAAATATTGCAAGAAGAATGTTCAAGTAACCCATCTGACTCTAAATAAGTAAGAATAGAGGCAGACTATCAAAAAGAAAATGAGTACCAAATAACCTAGACATGTTTTGCAACCCAAATCAATCATATTAACTCCATCTAGATCCAATCATGTGTTGTCTCAATCATCAATAGTGGAGATCCCTTCCAGTCAACATCCAAACCAACCATAAAAATCACTACATTGCACCAAGGGAAGAAGTCCACCTCTTAAATCAAATAGGTTTGAAATCTTATCTCACGAAGAACCTAATCCATTCTCTAAAATCTTGGCCTTCTCTAAGCTTTTTCCTACAACAACAACCTCATTAGGTGTGAATGCCCCTCATGAAAAAAATAAAAGTACAAACTCCTATAGAAAATGAATATATTATCTTCGATCAACTATATGAGATAGATACTATCCCTCTAGAGAAGCAATTCTCCCCAAGTATCATTACAATGGAAACGACTCATTTACAAATGGAGGAGGAGAGGGATGAAGAGGAAATAGAAGAAAGGGTACCCAAGAGAATGGGAAGGACGTCAACTAAAGAAAAATGAGAAGAAACAACAAATAGAGAAAATATGATGAGGATTTATTCAACCCTAAATAGGTCCTTACTAGCTGGATCAAGAACACCTAAAATTACTAGAGCCAATGCATCGTCACAAGGAGATAACCCAAAACCCCAAGTCAAATAATGAATATAGTCTCCTAGAATTGTAGAGGACTTTGTAGCCATTATAAATGAGCAGCACTAAGGGATTTAATTAGATTAGAAAAACCTACCATCCTCCTTATCCAGGAGACTAAGTTGGAGGCCTCAGAAGCCTTAAAAACTTGCGAGCATCAATGGTACAACTGTGATGGCGTAGCATCTAGATCAAGAGGAGCCTCTGGGGGGCTATGTTCTTTTTGGAATAACCCTTCTCTATAATCCAAGTTTCGCGTAACAAACCCAACAGTGAATACTAACCAGCTTCTCCCATCAACAAACAAGTAAAAAATTAAATATTTTTAACATATACATGCCAGTGGCCTATAGGGAAAAGGAAAGCTACACTACAACGAAAACACCTTGTAGCAAAGGTTTTTATGGAAACTCCCCCAAAACTTTGTCCCTTACATATTTATGGTGGAGGTTTTTAGCAAAGGCATGCGACTAGAGGTTTTTGCGGATGTTTTTACATCAGTGCCTCAATCGTAAGAACGCACTGGTGCTCTTACAAACATAACGCCCTGATGCTTAACACATAAAGCGCACCGATAATCACTATTAATATAATATGCTAAAATATCATTTTGTATTTTATAAAAAATAAAATGCATCGCGGTGCTTTATGATAACCTAAGTGCACACTTGCATGTATAAAGAACGCACCAGATCAAGTTAGAATAATTGATTCTTCACTAAAAAAAATTAATTTAAAAAACTATAAACCTTTGATGGTGCACTTAAAATCCCTACAACCCTGGTTCGTCTATGATAGTGGCACATCGAATAAAAATTATGGTGTGCTTAATAGTAATATAGCCTTGAGTTTTTTAATATATACCTAAAAATCTATATGGTGTGTTACTCATACTAGAATGCACCATTGCATCCCTATATAGCGCATCGATTTAGGGTAAAATAAAACAAGTGTACCTATGTGTTCAGGTACAAAGAACGCATGAGGCGTCTTACTGTAGGGTGCACTGTGCAAGAGTAAAATAAAAATAAAAATTACTAAATCAAATTTCATTATCATATTTCCTTTTGTGCTTCCAACCTTTGACATGAGCACCAATACTCACCTTCCTTCTACAACCACCCCATTTGTAGTTCTCTATAATGTTGCTTCCTTGTGCCCCAGTAGATTCCATACATTTTTCGATTCTAGAAAAAGGTCGAAAATTTATTTTTTCCTCTACAGGACAACCATGCCTTCTTGGGTGAGAAGAGACCAGGTAAATTGTTTGTTACCTTCTAATTTTAATTTTCATTGGATTAAAATTTAAAAATGGCCTTAAATTTGACAATTTTTTTCATTTTTTTAAAATTCTACACAATGCGCTTCGCACTGTTTGGCTTGCCTCGAAAAATAGTGCATCTTGTAAATTTATAGGAAGCAACATCCATGGTGTGTCCTATGAATTAACATGAAGCACTGCTAGCGACGCACTTAGAACTACATAGTGCACCATCGAAACCCTAAGCACCGCACACTAGGATGGGGTTGTGCATTATTGGTGCTTCTATCTTAGAAGAGGCATTGCCATCACAAAAATCCCACGAGTGTGTTCTGACAACGTAAACACACCTCACATATAATAATTAACATACTGGTACACCTTAATGATGCATTTTTGTGTGTTTAATGAATAATTTAGCACTGGTGCGCCAAATAACATAGAGCAATATAGAATGTGCTTTCGTTCTAATAAATTCACACTAGATACTTTACCACATTTTTTTGCAAACGAAAATTAATTTCATCTTTTGATAAATACAAAATGGTTATAAATGTGTGTGTTTTATAATTTCAATTTGTTTTATTTATATACGTGCCTAAAGATAATTGTATGCGAATCAGAGACGACGACGAGCACAGAAGCAATAGTAGCAATAGGTTGACACATACAACTTTGTACGTGAGTGGGAGGCTAGAAGAAAAATAATTTAATTGACAAACTACAAATGCAAACCTACGCAATAAAATTTTGCAGAGGTTTTTCTTTAATGCAGAGGTAAACAGGAAGGTCACTCTTAAGTGTCTCTCATAATTTAGCACACAAACTTGGTCCTCTGCCACTCCCTCAATGCTTTGTCTTGCATCTCCTGCTCCACGAGCCACTCAAATTTCTCCAAGATACAATCCTCATCATTCCTGTAGCCGTAATAATTGGTGTCAACTCACTTGTAAATTATCTCATACCTAGACCTCCTCTATTTCTTCGCTTTGGGGGGCTTATCAAATATCTCTTTGATACTATGGAGGAATTTCATAGCCCCAAAGTATCTATAACCGGGGCCCTTAACGATGGCATTGAGCACATCAACTTCATTCCCTTCCAAGTTCGTCATCTTGGCCCCTACTTTGGTATAATTAGTGTAATGTCTCCCAACTCTTGATGAAGAGGTTAGGAGAGACTCAGTAGTCTAGACATCCTCACTAGACTATAGTCTCATGGAGTGTGGGGAAAAGTCAGCTAAACCTAATGTTATATTTTGTAGTTGACTTAAAAAAGTAAAAAAGTAACTCACTGGGAGATTAGAGTGCTTGAGGTTGAGTTAGGAGCTGAACCTAAGGGTTAACTTAACTCAACAGAAGATTAGAAGGAGGTCTAAAGGGAAGCCTAGGGCACACCTCTCACTCATCTTCGATTGTTATGCATTTTTCTATTGGGCTGTTGAGCACACAATTTTGAGGGTTTTGAGGATACAAACCCTAGAGAACAACTCGATGGTGAAAGATTCCACCCATCTTGTTCCAAGCTTGGTCTTGGGGATGAAATACTCCACCCACACCATTCTACATCATTCACAGGTACCATCATCTATCCAGGAGAGCAACAGGCCGTACCATCGAGGGTTTTCCAGTAGGGGGCGCATCATTCCTTGGAGAAGAGCTCGATCATGGTTATTGATAGGGATTATTGACATTCTAGCACCTGGGTATTTATTGCAAGACATTGATCATAAGATCTGGTGTGTTTTGAGAGGGTTACTTTTGCTATATTATTAGCTTGAGCTTTGGCACATTTTTGAGAGAAGGAGGGCGCAAATGTGATTCAAATATTCTCAGTTTGGAGGGGTTACACCTCAGATATGACCGTGAGACTTCTCCTAGTAGCTTGTGGTGGCCCAATCTATCTTTCTAAAGAGTTTCAGGGTATTTGGAGGCCTCCTTCATCAGGGCCAAAATATTGAGCTTGACAGTCTTCAGGAGGGCACAGTCTTGCTTGAGGATTCTCATTTTGGAGTAGCAGATCTTGGCATCAGGGTTTGAGACTTCAGAGAGGGATTCTACTTGCCCTGATCTATCATTTCGTTGAGTTTGATGCTATTTGGAGGTCTTCTTTAGCTAGGCTGAAATATAAGGTCTTCATAACCATCTAGTGGAGCGCACCTGCAGCCAGGGGGGTTTGTACTTGACCCTGGATCTGTCTTGTATTGATCTTTATTGTATATCCAGGCTTGGGGGCTTGCATCTTCTTGCAAGAGCATTTTATAACATCTCTTATCTTATCTATTGGAGATATCTGAGGATTATTCCAGATCTGCATCCTTCTTGTATCAGGTTCTTACTTATTACATCAATAAAGGTAAGATCTTGTTGTTGGTTCCATATCTTGTGTTATCTTGTATCTTCATTACTTGTCTTCAAATCTAAACTTGAATAACTAAAATATAAACGCTAAGGACGAAACTTAAGAGGCCAACCTGCAAATAAACATACAAAAAAAAGAAAATCAATGGTCAGATAGTGTTCCAAGCGAAAAAATTGGCTTGGGAACATTACAGTGGTATCGGAGCTCTAATCCTCCCATCCTGTGAGGATTAGCGCATGCAGAAGTTCAGTGGCATCTATATGGGCAAAAGAAGGAAACAAATAGGTGAAGCAAAGGATGAAATGGAAGGTTCAGGTGAGGACAGTGAGCCACAAATACTAGCAGGGATTGCTAGGGACTTGCAGTGTTCCATACAGGTATCATAGAGCGACCTTGTAAATCACCTGCAGGAAAACCGAGAGACAACATGTAGGGGACATGCCGAAATATCAGAGACCTTGAGGAAAGTAAGTGAAAGCCAACAATTGATATCACAACTCTCGATGGAGATGACTCATAAGGGGAAGGGCCCATGTTGGCACAGAGGAGCAGACCCAAGGTTCATTGCTTCAACATTGCACCAACAAAACCCTAACTACTGACCCTTTCGACAACACCTGCGAAGCAGATAAAGTATCACCCAAGGTAGAGGCAGGGGTGGTTGTAGGAATCAAGTGTCTACAACCTATATGGGACACATATCTGTGATTACAAAACTCTAACAAAGAACTTAGTAGTTATCAGTCATCAATATTTAACCCTCATTCACATCACAAGTCGAAACCCTAATTACAGAACAACATAGTAATTACAAGATCTATTACATCCAAGCAGTTAGCATCTAGAAATAGATCAGATCTAACATTCATTCACATCACTAAGCACTAAGCTACCATATTAGATTCATCTAATAAACAGATCACAACACTAAGCATAAATCACAACAATCACATAAGAATCATAGGCACCAAGCAGTCACAACACAGGATATATGTGGTTCACCCCGGTGTGGGGCTATGTCCACCGACTCTTATTTTTCTTTATTGTCTTCCGTCAATCTTATTACATGCATAGATCCTCAGAACCCACTCTGCATAGGACAAGAGATTTGCACTCACCTCACCAGATCCTCCTTCGCTGAGCTAGGTTATAGCACAGAGCCTTACACAATCTGTGCACAAAGCGCTACATACGACTTCCACTTAGCTCTGCAAGTCTCAACATAGAGTATGCATGAAGCATTCACAACTACTTGCACTTAGAATCACATCGACCATTCACTACTTACAACTGACCCCTTCTTACATCGCCTAACTTTCTATTTATACATTACAAAAGGGCCTAAACATGGGTAAACCCATGGGCCAACATCCCCATACCCGTTACATAAACCCTAAACCCAAAAATGCCCTAAAAAGGGGTTGAGATCCCGTGATCTCTGCTTCACCTTGCGCTCTGCCTTTGACCAGCCTGTCGAAGTCCCAAAAATGGTCAAATGTGACCAAGGTTCTCCAAAACTTGGTCAAGGGCCAACAAGCCCCCAACACTCACTTGTGACTCGTTCCGAGTCACTCTGATCTGGGTAAATTTGCTTCGAATGCCTGAAGCTGCCTCGACCTGTTGCTTCACTAGAGCCTCCTTCTCAATGAACTCTTGAATAATCTTCTCTGTCATAGGTCCTTCCAAGCGCTGTTCCACTATGGTGTCCACTTGTTCGAGTTGTACACCTCGTCCTTCAATTTCCTAAAAAAGTGTGCAAGCTTCGTCCTGCACAGGCTGGAGTCGCTGAGCCACTTCCATGACCTTGTTCTATATGGCATGGACCTGCTGCTGAACCATGAGCTGTTCCTGGGACCTTTTCATCCTCTCGACCGCTGACAGTGGTTTCAACTATGCTTGCACTGTCATTGCTTGTTTCTTTTCCTCCTGGAGCTGTGACTCCAGTGTCCTTAGTTCTGGGTCCTCTGCAAGGCGCTTGTATGTCTGCACACTTAGACTGCTAAGCTGGTTACATTCTAAGTCCAATGCCTTGATTCTCTGGACTGTGCTCCAGGAAATTTCTTCTCTTTGGTCTCGCACTTCCTGTGGAGTGCTTGGCACGTCTTGTAACTCCAGTTCTGCTACCCTCTGTTGGAGCTGTTGAATGGCTTCAATAAGCTTCACCACTTGGTCTTCTACTGAGTCTTCTTCTATATATTCTAAGCCCATCATAGAGTGAAGTGCTCTAGTGATTGCTTCTTTAACTCCAAGCTGTTCAGCGAGCAACTGTTCTTTCTCCTTCAGGATTTGTTCTCTATCCTCTGCAAAATTGGCTTGGATGTCGTCTTTTTCCTGCTATGAAAACCAACGTTTCTCTATGGCTTCCTCTTGTGCTTGCTTCAGGGCCTCTATGGCCTGCTTTTTTCTTCCTGAATATGATGAAGGCGAGCTTCGGTCGCATCTGCTATTTGACATAGTTGGGCAGGCTCATCTCCCAACTCTATTTCTTCTGATGACGGGGGCGCAGTGGACAATGCGCAGCTAGAGTAGAGGGCTTGTTGTGCCCCTTTCAGCTCTACTTCAATCTGGTCATACATGGTTTCTTGCTTGGCTTCATTGCGTTGTAAAATATCTTCAGAGGTATCTGATATAGCGGCGATGATGAAATCTATGTCATCCATCATGAGTGCAGTCTGCTTCTGTGGTTTATTGGCTTTTGACTTCTTCTGCGATGTAGGTTTCATGGGGGAAACCTTTATTTTCTTGGTTGTCTCAGCTTCATCAAGGGGATGCCTAGGCGGTGTTACTTTGCCTTGCTTTTGTTTGTCTTTTTCCTCATTGTTATCTTCTTTGTCTACTTCATCATCACCTCCCCCTCCAGGTGAATCTGAAGCAGTCTCTTCGTATGCGTTGTTCAGCTCCTATACCTCTTCCTTCTTCTTATTTCTGCTACTGTTGGGTGCATCATACTCTTTGTGAGTAACCATAGGACTTCCGATGAGGTCGGGGTCAGACAGTTCTGCCTGGTCGACTGGTATAAGGATCTTTGTAGGCCATTCCTTATTTATTTCTTCCATGTCCTCCTTTGTCAGTTTATAATAGGACTGGAGCTCTTCTTTATGTTCATCTACATGCGCGGTGATATAAATAAAATGCCTGTCTGCGCGGAAATTCACAAAGGGTCTGAACCTGTGCAAGTGTTCGGTGTCATACGAGGGAAAGACTCAATAGCCCTCTTCAAATGTAGGTAGTAATTGTGGAACACCGCATTGGACTGCCATTTCTTCGGCATGTCGCTCGAGTACCAGAGCGTGGTGAACTTCACAGCTAAGGGTTAAGATGGCTCAATTTCAAGGAAGGTCTCACCTTCCGGCATCTCCCAGGCAATGAATGCTATGAGGATCAACAACCAACTGAAATGAAACTCGTAGCCCTGATCTTGAGCTTCGCGACAGTATTGTTCTAACATGTTGACGAGGTAACTCGCCCAGTTCATCTGTAGTCCTTCCACGCATTTCCCCGCGAGGTCAACAACGAACCCTGTGACCTGCGTGGGTCTGTTCTTCCTTACTAGCTTACCATCGATCAACTGGCAAGCTAGGTGCACTACGCCATTATAAATGGAGGCTACCTTGTAACCTCGCTTCCCCTTTTCCACATCGCCGTAGGTATCTTTAATTTTCCGTGCCAGGGCGCGATTTGCATCCTTCTATGGATAAAAGTCTTGCAGGTCTGGTCCTTTCATGCTCAATTCGGTGATCTGATGGATCAGCGCCAGATCTACGGTGATGAGTTTGTCTAGCCACAAATAACCACCATGGAAGCACGACAACAGGAGTTTAACGCATGCATTAACCTCCCAATGCCTTCCAAAGTGTGGTATATTCATCATGTTTAGGATAGTGGACCTCGCAATGTCCATAGTCCATGGCTGGGGGATGATATTCGACTTCTTCCCCTTGGTCTTGGTCAAATACTTATGCGGGGCGAACATTCCATAGTTATTGCGGTCTCCCAAGTTGAAGTCATTGATCTTCAACGTCATGATCTGTCCTAACTGTAGTCCTACTATTCGTATCCCCTTCGAGAGGTATGCAGTAATCAAGGTGTAGTAGAAGTCCCTCGGGACACTGTCACAACTAACCGCACCAGGCAGAAGTGGGATATAGTTGGGCAGGATGGATGGGATGAGCTTCAAATTCGCTAAGTCATCACAATGCTTGGTTCTTTTCTCGGTCGCATCTCAGGATGGTCCAGATCCACGAGTAGTCGATGAGGATGCTTGCACTCCTCTCATCGATGAGGCTTGAACTCCGCTAAACATGACCTTCTTAGCCATGAGGTCTATGAGGATCTCTTCGACGAATTTCTCTACTGTGCTGAAATCACCCGACATGCACGCTCGAGATCAGGTCAGTGATCAAATTCTCAATGTAACAGAACAGGTGGCAGGGTCTCAATAGGCACAACGTGAAAGCAACTAGTTCTCTGTGTGCTCGAATAATCACTGTTTCCAAAAGTGTTCTCGGTGCAATGCTCGACGGGATAAATAACTAACATCGTAACAAATTCCTCCAATGGGTAGGAACACCTTAATCAATACAATTCCATCCATTATGGCGTAGTCCCAATGGTCTAATGGCGATATTTCTAGCCATAACTGCAGTTCGAGCCGTTCTGGAGCGTCGGGCTAATGGTCAGGGCGCCTCCAACAATATGTTCTGCTATCCCAATGAAGTTCAAGTTTTGTAAACCTTCCTTCTGCGAAGTCCTTTCTGGAACTTCTTGCAATTTTTCTAACTTTGCTTTCTTCTTGCTGAGTTTTCTATCTTTCTTTCCTGTAATCCAAGTCACTGGGTTCCTCTTTCCGTTATTGTTCTTATCTCCCCTTGGCATAGTAACTTCACACTACTGAGGGTCTTTCGAAGGGTTCGAGAGTAATACTTCTTCTCTTTCTGGAGTAGGTTCCCTACTCTCTTGTATAGGAAGGTGTTTCAAGTCTTCCTGTGTTCTTTCAACTTTGACATCCAGATCTCTGCTCCTCAGTAGCTTTGACTGGTCCTCTTGTTTTTTCAGTAAGTGTGCTATTCTTCTAGTCATGAAATCCCTTAGTTCTTGCTTTTTCTGTTCTATCTCTTCCGTTTCTTGTTTCCTTCGTATCTGATCTTTCTCAATCCAGGTCTTTCCTAGCAAAATAACAAATGGGGCGCTGTCCTTAACAAACTTAATGATCTCAAATTCTTCCTCTGTCAAAGTTCCATGAGCACTCATAGATGTCTGGGTAAGTCTTCCACATAGAGTTATCAACTTTCCTTTAAATAATCCTATTCTTCCCAATGAAGGAATTAGAGCGGTCTTTCCCAAAATTTCCCAAGTTCTTTCTGTCATGATATTCACCCGTGTTTCCTCATCCAGAACACAGTCTATGTCGAATCTCCTATTCTTGCTTCTATGTAGTTTTTATATTTTAACACTTCTGATAAGTTGATGTCTCTGTGATCATTCAGGGTTTATTTCATCTGTAATAATACAATCTTTGATTCTTTCTGGGGTTCCATCATATCCTTGGTTTCTTGGTCTGTCTCATGGTTTTCTTGTTTCATATTCATCTTTTCAACTTTAGCAATCATTCTAGGGCAATCCAAAACTTCATGGTCCATAGCTTTACAGTAAAGACAACTAGGACCTCTACCATGGAATACCTTAGCAAGAGTCCCAATCTTTTGCAACTATAACAAAGAGTTAATACTCTCTTTCTTTTAAATGATCCCCACCCTTTCCTATACTGCGCACTGGGATCATAGTAGCTAACCTGCAAAAAATTCTTTATAGGATCTTGCATCCATTTGTTAGTCCAAATATTATTTCTATGCATAGGAATAACATATATTTCATTACTTCTATCAGATCTTCTCATATCAAATCTTCTTTCTTCTAGCTGTACCCTAGTTTTCAGACTAGAACATAATCTATCAGACATACCTAGATCCACTCTTTCAAAACAAAAATTTTCACTTATCTTACCTTTCTCAGAGCACATATCTTTAAGATCTTACCTCTTTTCTTCAGATCTGATTCCTTTATTAGCACAGAGCTTCGCAGTCAAGTAGAATACTACGCACTAAAGCAATAGATCTACGCATAAAGCTTTCTTTTCTTCAGTTCCCAACAATCACAGTTTCAGGTCCCGACAACAGAACCATTTGTTGGCACAGAGGGACAGACCCAGGGTTCAATGCTTCAACAATGAACTAACAAAACCCTAACTACCGACCCTTTCGGAAACACCTGCGAAGCAGATGAAGTCTCACCCGAGGTAGAGGCAGGGGTGGTTGTAGGACTCAAGTGTCTACAACCTAGCTGGGACACGGATCTGTCATTACAACACTCTAACAAAGCACTTAGCAGTTATCATTCATCAATATTTAACCCTCATTCACATCACAAGTTGAAACCCTAATTATAGAACAATGCAGTAATTACAAGATCTAATACATCCAAGCACTTAGAATCTAGAAATAGATCACATCTAGCATTCATTCACATCACTAAGCACCAAGCTACCTTATCAGATTCATCTAATAAATAGATCGCAACACTAAGCATAAATCACAACAATCACATAGGAATCATAGGCACCAAGCAGTCACAACACAGGATATACGTGGTTCACCCCAGTGTGGGGCTACGTCCACCAAATCTTCTTCTTCTTTATTATCTTCTATCAATCTTCTTACATGCACAGAGCCTGAGAACCCACTCTGCATAGGACATGAGATCTACGTGCACCTTGCCAGATCCTCCTTCCCCGAGCTAGGTTATAGCACAGAGCCTTACACAGTCTGTGCATAAAGCGCTATAGATGACTTGCACTTAGCTCTGCAAGTCGCAACACACAGTATGCACGAAGCATTCACAACTACTTTCACTTAGCATCAAATCAGCCATTCACTACTTACAATTGACCCCTTCTTACATTGCCTAGATTTCTATTTATACATTACAAAAGGGCCTAAACATGGGTAAACCCATGGGTCGACATCACCATACCCGTTACATAAACCCTAAACCCAAAAATTCCCTAAAAAGGGGTCGAGATCCCACGATTTCCGCTTCACCTTGCGCTCCGCCTTCGACCAGCCTGTCGAAGTCCCCAAAATGGTCAAACGTGACCAAGGTTCTCCAAAAATTGGTCAAGGGACAACAACCCAGAATCTTATGCCAACAGGGAAACTAGTGGATCTCATGGTGGGAACAACCATCAACAGGAATAGGTGCTCTATCATCATTCAGAGGGAAGCCATGGAGGGGGAGCATCACAGGGACAAACAGGTAGCATGACCACTCCTAGACCATACTTGTGTTGATTTGTGGATGAACAGTCACAACCC
Organism: Picea engelmannii; assembly: GCA_009831015.1. Taxonomy (NCBI): domain Eukaryota; kingdom Viridiplantae; phylum Streptophyta; class Pinopsida; order Pinales; family Pinaceae; genus Picea; species Picea engelmannii. The sequence continues at coordinate 20,697 of ML830580.1, read as the reverse complement.
AACCACCTAGATGAGTTTGAGGATCAGTTTGATCAATATGTTAGGGAGTACAACTCGCTCAACCCACTAGTTCAAAGACAAATCACATTGGATTAGTTTTGTGGATTGAAATTCAAAAGCAAGCCCAGGTCGTACCATGGGAACAATTATGAGCTAGAGCATAGGGTTGGGAAAATGGAGATCCCCTTTGATGGCTTGGCCAAGGTGACTGCACAGGCGTGGCTGCAAAAACTTGATACTTACCCGCAGATCAACCCATGAGAGAGATGGATGCCATCAAGTTTTCCACCATGTATTTGGAAGGCAAAGTTCATGACTGGTGGTACCATGGGTTGACTACACTTGACCATAATCAGATAGTGGCCTACATAGATTTCACACAAAAACTTATTGACAGGTTTGACCAAGGGGATCCAAAGCTACCTTTTAGGGAACTTACCCAACTCAGGTAGACATAATCATCAGAGATATACATATAGGAGTTTTAGAGAGTAGAAGGCATGGTGCAGGATGTATTTTAGTCAAGGCTCATGATGCTGTTTACAGAAGGGTTGATGGAACCCTTGAAGGGTTGGGTTAAGGCCTTCAAGCCTACCAACTTGCAGGATGCCATATGGAGGACTAGAGATCTAGGCCCATCAACAAAACCTAAGTTTATGCCTACACCATCCCTAAACATTGGAGGAAGAGACCAAAGACCTCCAATGAATCCAGGAGGAAGAGACCCAAGCGGGTTTGACAGGGGAAGAGGTAGGATGGATGAGAACACTAGAAGAGTATTGAGAAGAAATCAACTATGCTACACATGTAAAGAACCGTGGAACCCATCCCACAAGTGTATGGGCCATGGTAAGGCTCATTATATTGAGGTGACATCCGATAATGAGGAAGATGAGGATTTCGACCACATCCATAACATAGAGGCAGACACCACTGAAACTGCAGAAGAGGAGGCTACAGGTCACGAACGTGTAACGAAGGAGAAGGATACGCTGGCATCCATCAGTGGGGTACCCAAATTCAACACGTTCAGGATGAGAGGGGTATTACAGGGGCAGAGAGTTTCAGTGCTCATTGATGGGGGTGCTTCACATAGTTTCATTGACTCATCACTACTACAGAGGAGGCACATACCCATAGTTGAGTTTGAGGGATTCAAGGTGGAGGTATCAAGAGGAAGCACCATGCCTTGTAACAGGTACATTCTAGGGATGAAGCTTACACTGGGTAGGCATGACTTAGCACACAAATTTTATGTGATGGACCTCCCTAATACAAATATAATCCTCGTAGTTTAGTGGCTCAGCACGTCGGGACCTATCACCACCAACTACAAGACTATGGAGATGTATTTCACAGAGGAGAGTGGGAGAAAGGTAGTTCTTAGAGGCATGTCAGGAAACACATCCAGGGTAGTCACAACAAAGAGAATGGAGGCCATTATCAGAAGAGAGGAGATTGTATATGTTGCTGAGTGTAAGATTTCGACACATGTGAACAAGAAGGGGAAGGTTCACTATGCACCAGAGATTCAAAGAATCATTGACAAACATAGTAAGGTGTTTGGACCCATTCCACCAGGTGTGCCACCAGATAGGGGATTTGAGCATATCATAGAGCTGGAAGAGGGGGAAAAACCAGTCATCACTACCCCCTATCGACACCCAAAGAAATACAAAGACGGAATAGAAAAGGCCATCAAGGAACTATTAGACATGGGTCACATTAGACCAAGTTCCAATCCTTTTGCATCTTCAGTGGTACTGGTCAAGAAGAAGGATGGAACCATGCACATGTGCATTGATTTCAGGGCACTAAACAAGAAAAATATTAAAAACATTTATCCCATTCCGAGGATTGATGAGCTATTGGACAAGCTCCATGGGGTTGTTTACTTCATGAATATTGACTTACGCTCTAGTTATCATTAGATCAAAATGAGGGAGGAGGACATCCCCAAAACTGCCTTCAGGTGTCACTATGACCACTATGAATTCTTAGTGATGCCATTTGGATTGACCAATGCACCCGCCACATTTCAGTCATGCATGAATTAGGTCTTCAACAAGCAGTTGAGGAAAAATCTTCTTGTGTTTTTTGATGACTTGCTAATCTATAAAATTACTTGGGAGGAACATCTTCAACATGTGGAATAGATCTTAACTATCATGGAGGACCAATCCTTGTATGCCAAGGAGTCTAAATGTGAATTTGGGATGACAGAGGTCCTCTACTTGGGGCACATCATTGGAGTTAGAGGGGTATAGGTACATCAAGAAAAGATCGAAGTGATAGTTGATTGGCTCACACCTAAAACTCTTACAGAGTTGAAGGGATTTCTTGGTATTTGCAGTTATTATAGGAGATTCGTCAAGGGGTTCTCACAACTTTGTGCACCCTCGACCGATTTGACCAAGAAAAGAGCTTTCAAGTGGAGTGAAGAAGCACAATCTACCTTTGACAAGATGAAAAAAGTAATGAGCACATGCCTAGTGCTAGCCTTGCTAGATTTCGTCCAAACCTTCACACTAGAGTGTGATGCCTCCAGAGAAGGCATTGGAGCCGTACTGATGTAGAATAGGCATCCCCTTGCCTATGAGAGCCAAAAATTGAGGGGCCCTGAGATTATTTACACCATCTACGATAAAGAGAGGCTGGGTATCATGCACCCCTTGGACAAATTCAAGAAATACTTGGTAGGTGCAATATTTGTGGTGAAATCAGATCACAATAGCCTTAAGTACTTCTTGGAACATAAGGACTTAAATGAGAGGCAGTAGAAATGGGTCGGCAAGATACAGGCCTATGACTTTGAAATTGAATTTGTCAAAGGGAAGAACAACATAGTTGTAGATGCATTATCCAGGAGGCCATCAGTTTATGCCATGACAGATATATCAGTTGATTGGAAGGCCCACCTATTGGTAGAATACTCCAAAAACCAATTCTCTTGTCAGTTGATGGATGGGAAAATACAGGATGACAACTTTAGAGTCATAGATGACATCATATACTACAAGGGACAAATTTTCTTGGTTGCTGAGTCAGTCTTCAAGGCCAAGATACTATAGGCATGTCATGACTCACCAATGGTAGGGCACCAAGGCATTGTCAAAACATACAGACAGGTGAGAGAACGGTTTTCATGGAGGGGTCTCAAAGAAGATGTAGTGAGACACATCAAAGAGTGCACTACTTTCCAGGAGAACAAGTATGAGCATACCCATCCCATAGGACTGTTACAACCTTTACCCATTCCAGAGCACAAATGGGAAAGTATCTCCATGGACTTCATCACAGGATTGCTAAGGGCACATGGGAAAGACTGTATTTTCGTGGTGGTGGACATGTTAACTAATTTTGCACACTTCTTCTCCATTGACACAGACTTCAACGCAACACATGTTGCATAATTTTTCTTCAGGGAGGTCTTCAGGCTGCACGGATTGCCCAAGGCCATTGTTAGTGACATGGATGGTTGATTTATGAGCACTTTTTGGTAGGAGCTGTTTAGGTTGGTTGGTAGGATCTTGACCCCTAGAACCAGCTACCACCCTCATACTGATGGGAAGACAGGAATAGTAAACAAGTGGGTGGAAGGATACCTCAGAAATTATGTAGGAAGGCAACATAAGGCATGGGTTAGGTGGCTACACCCGGGGGAATACTGTTACAACACCACTTATCACATGTCCATTGGTATGACTCCATTCAGGGCTTTGTACAGTTATGACCCTCTCTCCTTTGTAGAGATTTCCTTTAGTGATAACAGAGCTCCAATGGTACAGGATTGGGTACAACAGATCCAAGACATACTTAGGGAATTGAAGGATCATCTACAACGGGCACAAAATCAGTAGAAGGTCTAGGCAGACAAGCACAGGGTAGAGCACACATTTGAGGTTGGTGACTTTGTCTACTTAAGGCTCCAATCGTACATGCAGGCTTCTATCAAAAGAAGTGGAGCAAAAAAGCTCCAACCCTGGTTTTTTGGACCCTACAGGATCAACAGGAAGGTAGGGGCCGTGGCTTATGAGCTTGAGCTTCCATCGGGCAACAGAATTCACAACGTCTTCCATGTGTCATGATTGAAGAGGGCCATTGGCCAACACATCATGCCACTTGAGGTACTGCCACCCTTAGATGGAGAGGGACAATTGGTACTAATGCCAGAGGAAATACTGGAGGTTCAGGAGAAGAAAAGCATCAGGGAATACTTAGTCAAATGGAAGGATCTGCCTATTGAGGATGCCATGCCACATGGGAGAGTGAACAAGTGTTACAGGATACACACTCAAAATTGCTTGTGGGCAAGCAATTTCTAGTAGGGGAGACTGTAATGTCCCCCACCTCTTGATGAAGAGGTTAGGAGAGACTCAATAGTCTAGCCATCCCCACTAGACTATAGTCTCATGCAGTTTGGGGAAAAGTCAGCTAAACCCAATGTTATATTTTAAAGTTGACTTGAAAAAGTAAAAAGTAACTCACTGGGAGATTAGAGCGCTTGAGGTTGAGTTAGGAGCTGAACCTAAGGGTTAAATTAATTCAACAAAAGATTAGAAGGAGGTATAAAGGGAAGCCTACGATGCACCTCTCAATCATCTTGGATTATTATGCATTTTGCTATTGGGCTCTTGAGCACACAATCTTGAGGGCTTTGAGAATACAAACCCTAGAGAACAACTCGGTGGTGAAATATTCCTCCCATCTTGTTCCAAGCTTGGTCTCGGGGATGAAATACTCCACCCACACCATTCTATAGAATTCATACGTACCATCATCTATCCAGGAGAGCAACAGGCCATACCATTGAGGGTTTTCCAGGAGGGGGCACATCATTCCTTGGAGAAGAGTTTGATCCAGGTTATTGACAGGAATTATTGACATTCTAGCACCTGGGTATTTATTGCAAGACATTGATCATAAGATCTAGTGTCTTTTGAGAGGGTTACTCTTGCTATATTATTAGCTTGAGCTTTGGCACGTTTTTGAGAGAAGGAGGGAACAAATGTGATTCAAATATTCTCAGTTTGGAGGGGTTACACCTCAGATATGACCATGAGACTTCTCCTAGTAGCTTTTGGTGGCCCGATCTATCTTTCTAAAGAGTTTTAGGGTATTTGGAGGCCTCCTTCGTCAGGGCCGAAATATTGAGCTTGACAGTCTTCAGGAGGGCACAGTCTTGCTTGAGGATTCTCATTTTGGAGGAGCAGATCTTGGCATCAAGGTTTGAGACTTCAGAGAGGGATTCTACTTGCCCCGATCTATCATTTCGTTGAGTTTGATGCTATTTGGAGGTCTTCTTTAGCTAGGCCGAAATATAAGGTCTTCATAGCCATCCAGTGGAGTGCACCTGCAGCCAGGGGGGTTTGGACTTGACCCTGGATCTGTCTTGTATTGATCTTTATTGTATATGCAGCCTTGGCATCTTGCATCTTCTTGCTGGAGCATTTTGTAGTAGCTATTATCTTATCTATTAGAGCTATCTGAGGATTATTCCATATCTGCATCCTTCTTGTATCAGGTTCTTGCTTATTACATCAATAAAGGTCAGATCTTGCTGTTGGTTCCATATCTTGTGTTATCTTGTATCTTCATTACTTGTCTTCAGATCTAAACTTAAATAACTAAACTATAAAACCTAAGGCCAACCTGCAAATAAACATACACAAACAAGCAAATCAGTGGTCAGATAGTGTTCCAAGTGAAAAAATTGGCTTGGGAACATTACACTTAGGACCGCCAAGCTCTACATTCTGAGCTTCCCAATGCCCCTTCTTCCTGATTAATAAGAAAGGTACCCTAGTGGATGTCTTAATTATAATACTTTGTCAACCTCAAGAATGACCTAAGGCCTATATTGTATATTTAATAGAAGTTAAGAAGTATATTTAAAAAAACATTGATGATACATAAGATTTACCAACATATCTTATCGCTAAATATTAAGCATTTCCTTGGCCTCGACGTGCTCCTCCATGAGATTCTTACTCATGTATTTACTAAGAAGCCCCTGTTTCTTCTTCTCCATACAACCATGCAAGCGATATCTGTCTTATTCGAAAGGGGCATGTGTGCAACAAACTCTCGCTCTCTCTTCTGCTGGTTTCCCTTGTCTTTCTCTCCCATTTCTTTCACCACATCCTCCTCTTCCTCAAACAAGACTGACTTAACGATAATGACCTCCCCACTCTTGACCATCAACTTGATCTCTCCCTTGATAAAATCGATCCTTTGCCACTCCCTCAACACTCTTTCCCACATCTCCTCTTCCATAGGTCACTCAACTTTTTCCAAGATATCATCCTCATCATCCACGTGGCCATAATAAATGGCGTTAATATGCTTGTAAATATCATACCCAATTCTCCTCTTCTTCTCCTCGGGAGGCTGATAGAATAACTCTTTGATTTCAGGGAGAAATTTCATAGCTCCACTATTGACCAAAAAATATGCTTTGGGCACAACATGGTGTTTATCACTTTCATTTATTCACGAGTTAGTCTGAGGGTTTCTCTTAGAAATCCATTATGCTCCAGTTCCTGTCAAAGGCAGTGGTAGGAGTCATAGTTACTATGAGCCTCACCCATTAAAGAGTATTAGTTGGTTGGATTCAAAGGTCTCATCTAAGCATATAATAACTTATCAGACACTACAATGGTATAAAGCAACAATTTCAAGTCACTTGATATCAGTTCAAGTCAGTTATAGGGTGTTAGGTTGAGTTTGTTCAGTGCCTCTAGTATCAATATGAGTAGTAAGGCTAAATGGATTTCAATTTCATAGTTTTCCCTAGCCTACTATCACATATTGGACATTTCATGACAATCATCGATATCATTATGTCCATCAACATCCTGATGGCACCCAAGCAGGATCATTTTGACCTTGGTCATCTTCTCCTGGAACCATGATCTATTTCCCCTAGGTGAGGCCATCCTAGGATCATTTTTGAGTTTTGAAACCATCCCATATTAGAATTCCATAATTCAAGGATGCTCATTTTATATTTCATGAACTTGGGACTTAGTTTGCAAAAATTTCAACATTGGCCTCTTTCGTTTGTTACCAGACAAGTCCCGTGAGAACATGGTCTTTCATAGAAAATAAAATGAAATATGTTTATTGTGTGGAAAATATAGTGGTTTTACTCTATAGAGATCAGGATAAGCTTTCCAATGGGCTATCATGATCCTGATTCCCAGTTTGGATGACCAGTCTACAAAGGGCACAACTTTGACGCCTCCTAAATGGCCAAAATCCATAGATGTGACTTCTTGGTAAGTTTTTGTTCTTATATATCACTTGAAAGGAAAATCAGGCCTAGAGGTGATGTAGGTGTTGGATTACTGAGAGGGGGGGTGAATCAGTAATAGAACAATTTAATCATTTTTAACCATATAATCCAAGTGTTATATCAATGTAGCATTATCATCCAATAAGTGCAGAGTAAATAAGCAATGAACAAATGAACAATCATACACATACACAATACACCTGTGTTTTACGTGGAAACCCAAAGCGGGAGAAAACCACATAATTCTTTTTCTTATATTTCTTGAAGAATTACATTCATTGGAAGCACCAACTTCCTTTTTTTTCCAGCTGCAACTGGAAGGAGGCTCCAACCCCCTAGTTTCTCAGGCTACAACCTGAGGGAAGCTCCAACTCCCCAATTCTCTTGCTATAACCAGAAGGAGGCTACAACCCCCTATGTTCTCCGACTACAACTAGAAGGTGGCTACAACCACCTGTCCTTGACCTGTCCAACCGCCCTGAAGTATAAGTAGAATGATGGAACCACTTTCACACTATCACTATGAGATATACTGTTGTAAACCTGTACCAATCAACCTGCACCAAATAACCTGTACTAATAACCTGAACCATGCATCATAAACAAGTGAAACCAACCATGTACCAAGTATGTACCAATCATGTGTCAACTACTCATCAACTATGACTCATCAATATGTACCAA
>ML830579.1:56002-67646 GCA_009831015.1 Picea engelmannii | reverse complement strand
GGAAAACCAGTAAGGTGATAAGTTCTAATGGCATGACAAAATTACTGAATAATGGGCATCAGGGTGTAATTGTACAACTATGCTCACTAGATGTTCAAATATCTAAGCTATCTATTCCCCTATATCTCCAAGGGATCATGATCCAGATTATTTTGAGAATGAAATGAAGACAGAAATATAACCAAGATATAACAATGAAATACAAAAAAATATAGAAGAAAACACAAAAGGACAGTGAAACCCAACTTATATTACTAAATAAGATAGAAAAACAATGTAGAACACAAACAACAAGCTATGATTCATTCACAACAAGATTTACATCACACTCTATTGCATGCTTAAAGGGATTCCTTCACCTCAATTATATATCAGAGAGTGAGAGGAGAACAATTCCCATGATGCATGTGGGATAAATTGGACTAAGTTTATAAAAATCTATAGGCATGTAAAACATTAGGAATTCACAAGCGGTCACCCATCTGAGTACTACTCTAGCCTGAGCGCGCTTAACTGCAAAGTTCTAATGGGATCCGGTGCATTAACACTATATTGTAGGCATGTACATAATACCACTAGGAAATGATTACATGATGTCTGTAATTAATAAATGAAGATGACATTACATTCCATTCCCCATCAAAAGGGTGAATATCATGGTTTATCAAAACCACAGGTTCAAAATGGTGATTTAGTGGAAAAAGTGGATGGACACCAAGATCCATCTGGATCATTCCTCCCCCCTTAGGAATCAATGGTCCCCATTGCGTCAAGATCCCTTGGGAGATGAGGAGACTTCTACTAAATCTTAAGCATGGGGTGTTGCTTGCCTTGCTGAAGAAGTTGTCTTGCTTAACTTGTTGAAGGTTGTCATGAACCTGTTGTTGGAGGGGTTGGATTTTTTCAACCAATTTAGCTTCATGATCTACCTGAGTGTGGGAGGAATCTATCGGTAAAGATGCAACATGAAGAGTATGAAGGGTTCTATTATAAACTTGCTTGGCTGAGTAGTGTGGAGGCACCCACATAGGTGCAACAAGAACATCTTGGTACTCTTCTATAATATTGTCGATCTTCTCCTATTAGATAGAAAGGTCTTGGGATGATTTTGCATTGTCCTTATGTTCACCTTATGATCATATTGTGAAGAGGATAAACATTGCAGTATGAGAGATTACTTTGTGGCATTGTTTTGGTGGGACAATAGTCAGAACTGCCTCTAGTATCCTGTATAGTTGACCCCCTAGAGTAACAATGATGCTACAGGGTCGAGACTCATAAATAGCATGATGCCTCCACATATATGGATGGCCTAATAGAAAATCATAGACTTCTAGTGGGAAAACATCACACCCTACTTCATCCTTGAAGGGCTTGATGTCATAGGACAAGTGAAACTGTTGGTTGACGCGAAGATCTTGAACCTAAAAAAGCCACCTGATGTTGTATGGTTGTGGGTGTGGTGTTGTTGGAAAACCCAACTGCTTGAAAACCTCTATTGATATGATGTTATTTTGGCTTCCACTATTAACAATAAAATGCAGTGGGGTCCCCTTCACCCACATATGTGAATGGCAGAGTCTCTCCCCCTCCTCATGATCCTCTTATGGTTGGATTGTTGCAGTTGCGATAGTAGTAGTGGGTTCTGCATCAATGATTTGTCTCCTTTTATTATTTTTGAATCAAGGTCCAAATCATGGTTCGACTCTTTTTCTTTGAGCTCATCCACCAATGATTGTATTGAACAACATTCATCAGTGTTGTACCAAGGGTTGTTGTGGAACTCACACCACTTTTCAGTGTCTTTATTAGACTTCTCATTACCCTTCTTTGCCTGCATATGGGACTGGCTCTCTTGAGGTTGGCCTTGCTTTCTTTGTCGTTCATTATGTGAGTTAGAGTTTCTTTTGCCATGCTTCTCCCACTTAATCTTCTTCTTGAATTTCTTCTCAATTTCGAATGCATATTGATAAGCATCTCCCAGTGAGGATATGTCTAGGAAATCCATCTCTGTTTGGATGTACCTGTATAGACCACTACAGTACTTCAAAACTAGGTGTCACTCAAAGTCTTTGATACCTAGATTTGAGTGCAAGGTATGAAATATGTTGGTATAATTTGAGATAGTCTAGTATCTTTTCTAACGTAGAGTTGTCCATCTCATGTATTGGTCATCATAGTTTCTGACAAGGTATAAATACTCCTTTAGGGCATCTACAAAGGCCGCCCAAGTGGGTTCTCTCCCAAATAGTGTAGATTCATCTATGGTGTACCTCTCTCAGTAACCTTCCCACCAAGATCTGACACGGGGAAGGGCTTTAAGGAGTGTGAAGGTGATCTTTTCACTTTCAGAAAATTTATGGACTGAGTAATAATATTCTAGCAGATTCAACCATTTTTCTAGAGTATCTGCATCTATCTGGACTTCAAATAGGGGGATATCAAAATTGACTTGTACCTTGAAGGGTGTCACACTTATGAAATAGATTCTTGTCAAATATGCCTCAATCGTCACCATCGATAGTCTTTAAAGGATTTGAGCGAAGTTGTCCATCATCTCGTTGCTCTGTCACATGAGAGCTTCCTCGAGCAACATCTTGAAAGGATCTCCTTCTCTGCCATCTCTCTTTTCTTCTTCCATGGGAGGTTGCTTGGGCTAGCGAGAGAGGTTGTCCTCAAGAGAAACTAGCTTGAGACCCAAATCTCTATACTCTAACCTCATCGGGGATCTAATCTGAGAAATAACAAGGAGTAGACTACTCTAATACCACTGATCCAAATTATTTTGAGAACGACATGAAGAGAGAAATATAGCTGAGATATAACAATGAAATACATAAAAATATTGAAGAGAACACAAAAGGACAGTGAAACCCAACTTATATTACTGAATAATATAGAAAAACATTGTAGAACACAAAATGGCAGAATGGGGTAGCCTATCTCTAAAAGGAAAGAGATGTTAGCTATGCTTCATTCACAACAAGCTTTACATCATACTCCATTACATTCTTAAAGAGATTCCTTCACCTTAATTATATATGAGAGACTGAGAGGAGAACAATCAACATGATGAATGTCAGATAAATTGTCATAGGCATGTAAAACACTAGGACTTCTCGGGCGGTCACCCATCCCAATACTACTCTAGCCTGAGCACACTTGACTGTAGAGTTATAATGGGATCTGGTGCATTAACGTTATTTTGTAGGCATGTACATAAGACCACTAGGAAATCATTACATGATGTCAATAATTAACAAATGACGATGACATTACATTACATTCCCCATCAAAAGGGTGAATGTCATGGTTTATCAAAATCATGGGCTCAAAATGGTGACTCAGTGGAAAATGTGGATGTCCACCGAGATCCATTTGGATCAGATCATTGATAAGAATTCCAAATTATTTGAAGATATTCCCATAGGTCTTCCACCCACTCGCAATCATGATCATGTTATTCACTTAATTCCTAGGAGTGTTCTTCCTAACATCAAGCCTTACAGATACCCTTATTCCTAGAAGAGTGAAATTGAGCATATGGTTGAAGAAATGTTAGAGGTTTGAATTATTAGACCTAGCCAAAGTTCTTACTCTACATCAGTGGTAATGGTACTAAAGAAAGAAGGCTCATGACGTATGTGTCCATATTATAGAGATTTCAAAAAGATCACTATTAAAGATAAGTTTCACATTCCCTTCATTGATGAATTGTTAGATGAAATACATCGAGCAATCTACTTCACAAAGTTGGATCTTTGTTCAGGGTATCATCAGATTAGAATCAAGGAAGAAGATATCCCAAAAATAAAATTTCAAACTCATGAAGGAAATTATGAATTTTTGGTCATGCCTTCTAGCCTTATGAATGCACCTTCCACATTACAAGGGTTGATGGATTCCATTTTCAATCCCTTCCTTCAAAAATTTGTGTCATTATTTTTTTATGATATACTAATCTATAGCAAGTCTTGGGAGGATTATGTTTGACATGTTGACAGGGTGATACAACAACTAAAGGAGCAATAACTATATGCCAAACCATCCAAATGTTTCTTTGCAGTGAAGGAGGTAGAGTATTTGGGTCATATTGTATCTCATGAAGGTGTCAAGGTAGACCCTATATAGATAAAGGCCATGGTGGACTGGCCAATTCCCAAAACATTGAAGAATCTTAGAGGTTTTTTGGGTTTGACAGGTTACTACCGTAAGTTTGTTTGAAACTATGGAAGAATAACATCACCTTTAATGGAATTAGCTAACAAGGATGCATTTTCATGGACTCTAGAGGAAACTCAAGTTGTTGAACAACTTAAAAAGGTAATGTGCAAAGATCTTGTATTGACCACACCAGACTTCACAAAAACCTTTATTATGGAATTTGATGCCTTTGGAAATGGTATTGTTGTTGTTCTAATGCAAGAAGGAAGGCCCCTTTCTTTTGAAAGTTGGCCATTCAAGGTAAAGGACTTACACAAACCCATTTATGGGAAGGAAATGATGGAAATAATACATGCATTGAAGAAATGGCACCTTTACCTAATAGGTAGGAACTTCAAGGTCAAAATAGATCATGATGCTCTTAAATACTTCTTGGAACAAAGACTATCTTCATAAGAACAACACAAATGGGTGACCAAGATGTTGGGTTATGATTTTGAAATCATCTACAAAAAGGGAAGAAAAATATTGTGGCAGATGCACTCTCAAGAAAGGATGAAGATGTTGAGGCATTTCTCTATCCTATCTCGATCATCCAACCTGATTGGATAATAGAAACAAGGGATGAATGGAATAGTGACGAAAAAGTGTGAACTCTCATTCAAAGGTTGCAACATGATTCCAATGCATTAGATACATTTACATGGAAAAATGATTCACTATGGTAAAAATATCGCTTATATTTATGTTAGAACTCCCAACTCAAAGAAAAGGTACTCTTGGAATTGCACACCTCTCAGGTAAGAGGGCACTCAGGATTTTCAAAAACCTACCACAGGGGCAAGAAGGATTTTTTTGGGGATGGCCTTAAAACTAATGTTCAAAGGTTTTTGGAAAAATGTTTGTTTTTCCAACAAAATAAGGTGGAAAAAATTAAGACCCAAGGTCTTTTACAACTATTATCCATCCCAAGTCAACGCTGGGAGGATATTTCCATTGATTTCATCACAGGGTTACCGAAGTCTAAAGGAAAGAGTGTCATCATGGTGATTGTTGATAGACTAACCAAGTACGCACACTTTTATCCACTCTCTCATCCTTTCAAATCTAGTATAGATGCCATCGCATTCATGGAGACAGTTCAAAAGCTACATGGAAGCCCAAATATTATTGTAAGTGACAGAGATCCCATCTTCACTGGATATTTTTGGACATAATTATTTTCTTGTTTGGGTACTCAGTTGGCTCATAGATCATCTTATCATCCTTAATCTGGTGGACAAACTAAGATAGTGAAAAAAATTCTAGAAGTATACCTTTGTTGATTTGTCTCTGATAAAAAAACACAATAGTTCAAGTGGTTACCCTTGGTAGAATTGTGGTATATCACTTCCTTTCATACTGCAACAAAAATGAACCATTTATGGAACTCTATGGATATAACCCACCATCCATCACTTCTTCTCTAAAACAAAATGTTCAATCAATGGAATATCACATCGAGCATCAACAACAAATTCTCCAACTCTTAAAGGACAACCTAACCATGGAACATAATCGCATGTAACAACAAGCAAATCAACATTGTAGTGAAAGAAGTTTTGAAGTAGGGGATTGGATATTTTTAAGACTACAACCATACAAACAGATGTCCCTCAAGCAAGCTAAGAAGGATAATAAATTATCACTAAAGTACTATGGGCCTTATAAGGTGTTGCAAAATATTGGTACTATGCCATACAAATTGGAGTTTCCTGCATATTTGTGAGTACACCCAATTTTACTTGTTTCATGCTTAAAGAAGGTTATAGGTTACAAGATCCCATTTTAAGCTATATTGCTAGAACTTGAAAAGGAAGGAAAAATCATATTGGATCCTGAAGCTATCACTAACACAAGGATTCATCAACTGAGGAATAGATCCATTTCAGAGTATCTCATTAAGTGGAAGAAACTACCTATTGAATATTCCACTTGGGAAGAAGATTCTTTTATATAGAATCATCCATAATTACTCAAGAATTGCAGACAACAATTGTCTGAATGGGAGGGGCATGTTAAGACTAAATAGTTTCACATTACCCCTTAATTTGGGCATATTACATTAGTATTGTTATTTTATTTATGTCATCTTGGGTCCATTAGTTATAATTGTACCTCCTAATTTCCTATATATATACCAAGGAGACCTTTTCATTTGGAATCATCATGTATTGCTAAATTTATGTGGTGTATAAGGAGGATTCCCCCTCAAAGAGTCTTATTATCTTAAATTCTCTCTTTTACAAGGCGTTAAGTACTTATTCTGAGGTTTTTATGCTATTTTGATATTTGGTTCTTAAAATATATTATGTATGGAGTGAGCATGATTTTAAGGTTCATGGAAAATCCAAAATAATCCCATTGGAAGGAAGGAAAATGAATTGTGAGATATGTGAATGGAACAGAAGACTTTGGCATTATGTATTCTACTTTAGAAGATTTCAGACTTATAGGATACACTGACAATGATTTTGGAGGCAACATAGATGACACGAAAAGTACCTCTGGGTACACATTTCGTTTTGGAACTGGTATGGTGTCATGGGCATCAAGGAAGCAGCCCATTGTGACCCATTCTTCAACATAAGTTGATTATGTAGCAGCTACAAGCACAACTTGTCAAGTAGTTTGGATGAGAAGAATGTTAAAATATTTTCTGCAGGAATAATAGGAACCGACTAAAGCATTTTGTTACAACAACTCTTCCATCATGCTATCCAGGAATCGTGTGTTTCACAAGAAAACCAAGCACATTGATACAAGGTACCATTTTATCAGAGAATTGGTAAATAACAAATAAATGTGTTTAGAATTTTTTAGGTCTAAAGAAAAAATTGTAGATATTTTCACAAAAGATTTGAGAAGATATGCATTTCAGAAACTATGCAGTTGTCTAGGAGTCAACGCAGTAACAAATGTTTAACACTACATGTCAATTCAAATTTTTGATGTAAATTATTGTGTTTTGTAAACTCACCTACTTATAATTAAGGGGGAGTGTTGGAAATATTAATTACCAGTCGTGAAATTTACGCTTACACAAACTCTGTCTGTCTCGGGAAAACAAATAAATTACATAGTGAGGAACATAAAGAAGGAGTGTTAGAAAGAGAGTTATTAATGAGCCTATATTTTATATTTCTCTATCCTTGATATGAATATAAGAGTCAGTTGAATTTATTTTCATTTTAATTGTTAAGTCAATTTAGATTCTATAGGAAGTCTCAGTCCTAGTCTATATATGTCTGATTATTTAAGCAGTCAACATGCAAAGAGACACAGAGATAGAAAAAATAGAGTCAATAATTAGCAACAGTAGCAGTTGTGAGGAGTCTGAGAAAGCCGAGAGCTCAAGCTTTGTTTTTGGTAAAGTTTTCAAAAGGTGTTGGAGCCGAAGCTTGACATAGCATTGTATTTTTAAATAGTGCACAAAGTTTAGTTGTTAATAGATATCAAGTATTTTGTTGTTGAGATATTTTTGAGTTCTGTTTTGTTTGTGAGTTCATATGCTAAGAATAACAAAGTGTGATTTTTAGTATCATTAAATTATTTTGTTTGGTGTTATTATCATAACGTGTAGTATATTGAGCAATATGTGAACTGTGCGATAAGTCCTGAGAGTTCAGGGACGAAGAGTTTCACTGTGCATTTGTTATAACTTTGTTGTGCAGAGTTGTTTGTGTGTTGTAGATCTGAGAAGATTGAGCCTATTTGTGGATCTCTTTGATGAATTTTTTGGGGCATTTATAATTGGTTGTAATCTGTAGATTTATAGAATTGTGCCCCAGATATCCTTACCATCAATCATGATGAAAAATAGAATAGAGAAAGGGTTCCTCGTAGGGAGAGACAAGGCCCACATATGTGAAGAATATAGTATGGAAGGCAAAGCAGACTTGATGTGGAGTGCATCTTTTATTCTACATACATCCATATTATGGTTTGTTGTCCACAAGAAGGTATGACAGGGTTGGATGGAAGAATTTCAATTTTTTATGGAAAGTATATGTTGTGGGAATAATGAGATAATGATGGGAATCATGAGAACGAAAACTAGCCCAAAATATTTTGGAACACGGTATTTTGTTAGAAGGATGAAAATTTGTTGAGCTAGTAAATCCTCAGTCAAGAAACTAAGTACATCTCAATCATGGTTTGAAGGTATGTGATTTTGTTCTTATCCTTTAAAATCTATACACTTGCCTCTTTTGTTAGTTTTTTATGTATATCGTGAAATGTAAAATTCTTGGAGGTTGGATAAGTGAGTTGTAGCAAATGGAAATGAAAGAGATTTTAAGAAAAGTGATGGTGCATGAAAGGTGCGTGATGAGTGGTCATGTGGTTTTTTCATCTTGTTAGTTGAATTAAGTTTTAAGTGTCCTTGTGATAAAAGGTCATTATGGTAAATTCAAAGGTCTTAAAATATTGTAAAAATTATTGTCTTGAGAAGTTGGAGGTGCATATTCCTATTGACATTTAGTTTATAAACAATCTTAAGATGTATTGAAAATACCAGCTATGTCATGTCATTGAAACACATTGTTGTATATTTAGGTGGAAGAAAAGTCACATAGTTATGATAGTTGAAGGAGGAGGGGCGAATTCAGAACAATTGCGGTTGTATGAACTCTTGCATAAACACATACAAAAACCCAACTCAAAACGAAACACAAGAGTTGAAAATTAAAACTTTCCTAAATAGCTACGAGAGTAATTATTTTCTAACACTCCCCCTTAATTACTATTGCTAAATTATTTAGTGTTTACAACACCTAAATTATGTCTATGAAACTCAAACACATCTTTTGCTAATGGTTTTGTAAACATGTCAGCCAATTGGTATTTTGATATACAAAATTCCAAGTATATTTCTCCCTTATTTACATGCTCTCTAATAAAATGATATCTAGTATCAATATGCTTGTTTTTCTAACAAAAAAACATGGTTCTTTGACATAGATATTGTTAATTTGTTGTCACAATACACTAGAGTTTATCCTTCTTGTCCTTGTAGAAGATCACCCAATACTCGTAACCAAACTAATTAGCAAGTTGTTGTTGTGGCTACTACATACTTATCTCCAGTTGATGAAATCATCACAATGGGATGTTTCCTAGATTCCCATGAAATCACACCTGAACCAATATGGAAACCATATCAAAAAATACTTTTCCTGTCATCAATACTACCTACAAAATTACTGTCTGTGTATCCAATCAAAAAATCATTACTAGTGTTGGAATATAATATTCCATATCTTGTTGTTCCAACGATATATCTCAAAATTATTTTTTCAACTTGACAATGTGAATGTTTGGGAGACTCCATGAACCTATAAATCAAACTGATAGCATACATAATGTCTATCCTAGTGGCAATGAGGTACATAATACTACCAACCAATATCTTGAATAGAGTTGGATCTACATTAGATCCCAAATCCTCTTTTCTAAGATTTGTCACTATTGCAATTGAAGTTGATGCTAGTTTACAATTCATTATCCTGAACCTCTTCAGGACATCCATGGCATACCTTTCCTGAAATGCAAAACATCCTAAACCTGTTTGAAGAAAAATTCAATACCAAGGAAATATCTCATTAACCCCAAATCAGTCATTTCAAATTTTTGTTTCATAGTTGATTTAAACTTGTCCACTGACATATTTCTTGTGAAGATCATATCATCAACATATAAGAAAACAACGAAAAATTCAATGAAAAGATTTGTATGAACCAACTCCAATGGTTCTATCACATGAACTTGTTGTCTCTTGAATGGGAGGGAAACCTTCGACCATCTTTTTCTTCTACAATATTTTTATACCACCAAAATGTAGATGACCAAATCTGAGATGTCATAACCCAAAATCTTATGAAAGAATATAAGGATTGTGTGCTCGTTTTACCACAACGATACCCTCATCTCCCAACCAAAGGCCGAAGCCTCCCTCTGAGCACCTGAACCTTGACCTGAGAATTCCTCCGGAAGAAAACCCCAGGCTAGATAGCCAAACAAAGAGCAGTGCATCTCTCCCCAAGGATAGCGCATCACAAAAATATAATCAGATAGTCCAAACCCTAGCCAAGAGATATCCAAGCCAAATACTGAAACTTGCTACTGCTGCAGTTGCACCTGCAACCCTCCTCCAAACCTGTGCACCAGCTACACCTACAATGCACACCAACTAGGAAAACTGCAGTCCTGAGATGTGACAAATGAGAAACTGGCGCCTTGTATTTATAGTAATCCTGCCAGTTTACTGGGGCCGAATTCTCCTTCTGGGTAGGTGTCTGTTCAGTATATTATTATTAATTCTGGCCAACTTCTTCTCTTGGAGGCTAATATCCTAATATAAATTATATTCTTGAGCCGACAAGTCTTCTAGGGTTATTAGCCAATTCATTAGGGTTTCTCTTGCATCCCAGAGTCTTCTATTCTCATCAGGTTCAAATGTAGAGGTAAATACCTCCCACAACTACCATAATATTAACACTCCCTCCTAGCTAGAGAGGTATTTACAGGTAATGGACTTGAGCACAAAACATACCATTTACCCAGTAGCATCAATATAGTCATCTAGACTATTTCATGACTAGATCATGAGCATCACCATTACTATTAGCTGCATCATCTTCATCTGAGTAATATGATGTTGAATAAGTCACTCTCACCATAGAGTGATACAAGTGGAGTAAAAGGTTCTGAATTGTTTTTCGTCTAAAAATCTATGTTCATCATTGACCTGAATGATCATCATCTCCAATAAACTGCTGATAGTCTTCAAGGCAATTAGTGCAACAATAGAATGGTCTTGAGCACAACAGACCATACAACTAGTAGCACCATGAGCACCTGTCATTATTATCCAACTGGATAATCTCCTATGACAACTAGTACTACATCAATTTATAGAACATACCTGTGTCTATTCCCGTAGTACACAACTACAATCCAGTGGTTAACTACCACATCAAGTAACACACAAGTACTTGATCAACAATAGTGAAACACATTCACCACAGTAGTTCTCATCTACTGTCATATAGTCTTCATAACAAACATCTTAGAGCATCCTGCATAGAAACAATGTTATGATAAAAATGTATCATCTGGGCCAGTCTTTCACTCACGTCTATGAGATCTAAAAGAATGTCTGCCACCACAATAGTCTTCATCTACATAGAAACAATGTTATGATAAAAACTGAAACATCTGGGCCAATCTTTCACTCACATCTGTGAGATCTGAAAGAGTGACTGCCCTCAGTATATAATATCAACAACAATCAACTAGGCCAATCTTTCACTCACATCTGTGAGATCTGAAAGAATGTCTGCCCTCAATATATAACATCAATAATAATCATCTGGGCCAATCTTTCACTCATATCTGTGAGGTCTGAAAGAATGTCTGCCCTCAACATAGAATATCAATA
>ML830579.1:43704-55902 GCA_009831015.1 Picea engelmannii | reverse complement strand
AACCATGTTTTTTTGTTAGAAAAACAAGCATATTGATACTAGATATCATTTTATTAGAGAGCATGTAAATAAGGGAGAAATATACTTGGAATTTTGTATATCAAAATACCAATTGGCTGACATGTTTACAAAACCATTAGCAAAAGATGTGTTTGAGTTTCATAGACATAATTTAGGTGTTGTAAACACTAAATAATTTAGCAATAGTAATTAAGGGGGAGTGTTAGAAAATAATTACTCTCGTAGCTATTTAGGAAAGTTTTAATTTTCAACTCTTGTGTTTCGTTTTGAGTTGGGTTTTTGTATGTGTTTATGCAAGAGTTCATACAACCGCAATTGTTCTGAATTCGCCCCTCCTCCTTCAACTATCATAACTATGTGACTTTTCTTCCACCTAAATATACAACAATGTGTTTCAATGACATGACATAGCTGGTATTTTCAATACATCTTAAGATTGTTTATAAACTAAATGTCAATAGGAATATGCACCTCCAACTTCTCAAGACAATAATTTTTACAATATTTTAAGACCTTTGAATTTACCATAATGACCTTTTATCACAAGGACACTTAAAACTTAATTCAACTAACAAGATGAAAAAACCACATGACCACTCATCACGCACCTTTCATGCACCATCACTTTTCTTAAAATCTCTTTCATTTCCATTTGCTACAACTCACTTATCCAACCTCCAAGAATTTTACATTTCACGATATACATAAAAAACTAACAAAAGAGGCAAGTGTATAGATTTTAAAGGATAAGAACAAAATCACATACCTTCAAACCATGATTGAGATGTACTTAGTTTCTTGACTGAGGATTTACTAGCTCAACAAATTTTCATCCTTCTAACAAAATACCGTGTTCCAAAATATTTTGGGCTAGTTTTCGTTCTCATGATTCCCATCATTATCTCATTATTCCCACAACATATACTTTCCATAAAAAATTGAAATTCTTCCATCCAACCCTGTCATACCTTCTTGTGGACAACAAACCATAATATGGATGTATGTAGAATAAAAG
This sequence comes from Picea engelmannii, assembly GCA_009831015.1. Taxonomy (NCBI): domain Eukaryota; kingdom Viridiplantae; phylum Streptophyta; class Pinopsida; order Pinales; family Pinaceae; genus Picea; species Picea engelmannii. The sequence continues at coordinate 54,866 of ML830579.1, read as the reverse complement.
ATGCACTCCACATCAAGTCTGCTTTGCCTTCCATACTATATTCTTCACATATGTGGGCCTTGTCTCTCCCTACGAGGAACCCTTTCTCTATTCTATTTTTCATCATGATTGATGGTAAGGATATCTGGGGCACAATTCTATAAATCTACAGATTACAACCAATTATAAATGCCCCAAAAAATTCATCAAAGAGATCCACAAATAGGCTCAATCTTCTCAGATCTACAACACACAAACAACTCTGCACAACAAAGTTATAACAAATGCACAGTGAAACTCTTCGTCCCTGAACTCTCAGGACTTATCGCACAGTTCACATATTGCTCAATATACTACACGTTATGATAATAACACCAAACAAAATAATTTAATGATACTAAAAATCACACTTTGTTATTCTTAGCATATGAACTCACAAACAAAACAGAACTCAAAAATATCTCAACAACAAAATACTTGATATCTATTAACAACTAAACTTTGTGCACTATTTAAAAATACAATGCTATGTCAAGCTTCGGCTCCAACACCTTTTGAAAACTTTACCAAAAACAAAGCTTGAGCTCTCGGCTTTCTCAGACTCCTCACAACTGCTACTGTTGCTAATTATTGACTCTATTTTTTCTATCTCTGTGTCTCTTTGCATGTTGACTGCTTAAATAATCAGACATATATAGACTAGGACTGAGACTTCCTATAGAATCTAAATTGACTTAACAATTAAAATGAAAATAAATTCAACTGACTCTTATATTCATATCAAGGATAGAGAAATATAAAATATAGGCTCATTAATAACTCTCTTTCTAACACTCCTTCTTTATGTTCCTCACTATGTAATTTATTTGTTTTCCCGAGACAGACAGAGTTTGTGTAAGCGTAAATTTCACGACTGGTAATTAATATTTCCAACACTCCCCCTTAATTATAAGTAGGTGAGTTTACAAAACACAATAATTTACATCAAAAATTTGAATTGACATGTAGTGTTAAACATTTGTTACTGCGTTGACTCCTAGACAACTGCATAGTTTCTGAAATGCATATCTTCTCAAATCTTTTGTGAAAATATCTACAATTTTTTCTTTAGACCTAAAAAATTCTAAACACATTTATTTGTTATTTACCAATTCTCTGATAAAATGGTACCTTGTATCAATGTGCTTGGTTTTCTTGTGAAACACACGATTCCTGGATAGCATGATGGAAGAGTTGTTGTAACAAAATGCTTTAGTCGGTTCCTATTATTCCTGCAGAAAATATTTTAACATTCTTCTCATCCAAACTACTTGACAAGTTGTGCTTGTAGCTGCTACATAATCAACTTATGTTGAAGAATGGGTCACAATGGGCTGCTTCCTTGATGCCCATGACACCATACCAGTTCCAAAACGAAATGTGTACCCAGAGGTACTTTTCGTGTCATCTATGTTGCCTCCAAAATCATTGTCAGTGTATCCTATAAGTCTGAAATCTTCTAAAGTAGAATACATAATGCCAAAGTCTTCTGTTCCATTCACATATCTCACAATTCATTTTCCTTCCTTCCAATGGGATTATTTTGGATTTTCCATGAACCTTAAAATCATGCTCACTCCATACATAATATATTTTAAGAACCAAATATCAAAATAGCATAAAAACCTCAGAATAAGTACTTAACGCCTTGTAAAAGAGAGAATTTAAGATAATAAGACTCTTTGAGGGGGAATCCTCCTTATACACCACATAAATTTAGCAATACATGATGATTCCAAATGAAAAGGTCTCCTTGGTATATATATAGGAAATTAGGAGGTACAATTATAACTAATGGACCCAAGATGACATAAATAAAATAACAATACTAATGTAATATGCCCAAATTAAGGGGTAATGTGAAACTATTTAGTCTTAACATGCCCCTCCCATTCAGACAATTGTTGTCTGCAATTCTTGAGTAATTATGGATGATTCTATATAAAAGAATCTTCTTCCCAAGTGGAATATTCAATAGGTAGTTTCTTCCACTTAATGAGATACTCTGAAATGGATCTATTCCTCAGTTGATGAATCCTTGTGTTAGTGATAGCTTCAGGATCCAATATGATTTTTCCTTCCTTTTCAAGTTCTAGCAATATAGCTTAAAATGGGATCTTGTAACCTATAACCTTCTTTAAGCATGAAACAAGTAAAATTGGGTGTACTCACAAATATGCAGGAAACTCCAATTTGTATGGCATAGTACCAATATTTTGCAACACCTTATAAGGCCCATAGTACTTTAGTGATAATTTATTATCCTTCTTAGCTTGCTTGAGGGACATCTGTTTGTATGGTTGTAGTCTTAAAAATATCCAATCCCCTACTTCAAAACTTCTTTCACTACAATGTTGATTTGCTTGTTGTTACATGCGATTATGTTCCATGGTTAGGTTGTCCTTTAAGAGTTGGAGAATTTGTTGTTGATGCTCGATGTGATATTCCATTGATTGAACATTTTGTTTTAGAGAAGAAGTGATGGATGGTGGGTTATATCCATAGAGTTCCATAAATGGTTCATTTTTGTTGCAGTATGAAAGGAAGTGATATACCACAATTCTACCAAGGGTAACCACTTGAACTATTGTGTTTTTTTATCAGAGACAAATCAACAAAGGTATACTTCTAGAATTTTTTTCACTATCTTAGTTTGTCCACCAGATTAAGGATGATAAGATGATCTATGAGCCAACTGAGTACCCAAACAAGAAAATAATTATGTCCAAAAATATCCAGTGAAGATGGGATCTCTGTCACTTACAATAATATTTGGGCTTCCATGTAGCTTTTGAACTGTCTCCATGAATGCGATGGCATCTATACTAGATTTGAAAGGATGAGAGAGTGGATAAAAGTGTGCGTACTTGGTTAGTCTATCAACAATCACCATGATGACACTCTTTCCTTTAGACTTCGGTAACCCTGTGATGAAATCAATGGAAATATCCTCCCAGCGTTGACTTGGGATGGATAATAGTTGTAAAAGACCTTGGGTCTTAATTTTTTCCACCTTATTTTGTTGGAAAAACAAACATTTTTCCAAAAACCTTTGAACATTAGTTTTAAGGCCATCCCCAAAAAAATCCTTCTTGCCCCTGTGGTAGGTTTTTGAAAATCCTGAGTGCCCTCTTACCTGAGAGGTGTGCAATTCCAAGAGTACCTTTTCTTTGAGTTGGGAGTTCTAACATAAATATAAGCGATATTTTTACCATAGTGAATCATTTTTCCATGTAAATGTATCTAATGCATTGGAATCATGTTGCAACCTTTGAATGAGAGTTCACACTTTTTCGTCACTATTCCATTCATCCCTTGTTTCTATTATCCAATCAGGTTGGATGATCGAGATAGGATAGAGAAATGCCTCAACATCTTCATCCTTTCTTGAGAGTGCATCTGCCACAATATTTTTCTTCCCTTTTTGTAGATGATTTCAAAATCATAACCCAACATCTTGGTCACCCATTTGTGTTGTTCTTATGAAGATAGTCTTTGTTCCAAGAAGTATTTAAGAGCATCATGATCTATTTTGACCTTGAAGTTCCTACCTATTAGGTAAAGGTGCCATTTCTTCAATGCATGTATTATTTCCATCATTTCCTTCCCATAAATGGGTTTGTGTAAGTCCTTTACCTTGAATGGCCAACTTTCAAAAGAAAGGGGCCTTCCTTCTTGCATTAGAACAACAACAATACCATTTCCAAAGGCATCAAATTCCATAATAAAGGTTTTTGTGAAGTCTGGTGTGGTCAATACAAGATCTTTGCACATTACCTTTTTAAGTTGTTCAACAACTTGAGTTTCCTCTAGAGTCCATGAAAATGCATCCTTGTTAGCTAATTCCATTAAAGGTGATGTTATTCTTCCATAGTTTCAAACAAACTTACGGTAGTAACCTGTCAAACCCAAAAAACCTCTAAGATTCTTCAATGTTTTGGGAATTGGCCAGTCCACCATGGCCTTTATCTATATAGGGTCTACCTTGACACCTTCATGAGATACAATATGACCCAAATACTCTACCTCCTTCACTGCAAAGAAACATTTGGATGGTTTGGCATATAGTTATTGCTCCTTTAGTTGTTGTATCACCCTGTCAACATGTCAAACATAATCCTCCCAAGACTTGCTATAGATTAGTATATCATAAAAAAATAATGACACAAATTTTTGAAGGAAGGGATTGAAAATGGAATCCATCAACCCTTGTAATGTGGAAGGTGCATTCATAAGGCTAGAAGGCATGACCAAAAATTCATAATTTCCTTCATGAGTTTGAAATTTTATTTTTGGGATATCTTCTTCCTTGATTCTAATCTGATGATACCCTGAACAAAGATCCAACTTTGTGAAGTAGATTGCTCGATGTATTTCATCTAACAATTCATCAATGAAGGGAATGTGAAACTTATCTTTAATAGTGATCTTTTTGAAATCTCTATAATATGGACACATACGTCATGAGCCTTCTTTCTTTAGTACCATTACCACTGATGTAGAGTAAGAACTTTGGCTAGGTCTAATAATTCAAACCTCTAACATTTCTTCAACCATATGCTCAATTTCACTCTTCTAGGAATAAGGGTATCTGTAAGGCTTGATGTTAGGAAGAACACTCCTAGGAATTAAGTGAATAACATGATCATGATTGCGAGTGGGTGGAAGACCTATGGGAATATCTTCAAATAATTTGGAATTCTTATCAATGATCTGATCCAAATGGATCTCGGTGGACATCCACATTTTCCACTGAGTCACCATTTTGAGCCCATGATTTTGATAAACCATGACATTCACCCTTTTGATGGGGAATGTAATGTAATGTCATCGTCATTTGTTAATTATTGACATCATGTAATGATTTCCTAGTGGTCTTATGTACATGCCTACAAAATAACGTTAATGCACCAGATCCCATTATAACTCTACAGTCAAGTGTGCTCAGGCTAGAGTAGTATTGGGATGGGTGACCGCCCGAGAAGTCCTAGTGTTTTACATGCCTATGACAATTTATCTGACATTCATCATGTTGATTGTTCTCCTCTCAGTCTCTCATATATAATTAAGGTGAAGGAATCTCTTTAAGAATGTAATGGAGTATGATGTAAAGCTTGTTGTGAATGAAGCATAGCTAACATCTCTTTCCTTTTAGAGATAGGCTACCCCATTCTGCCATTTTGTGTTCTACAATGTTTTTCTATATTATTCAGTAATATAAGTTGGGTTTCACTGTCCTTTTGTGTTCTCTTCAATATTTTTATGTATTTCATTGTTATATCTCAGCTATATTTCTCTCTTCATGTCGTTCTCAAAATAATTTGGATCAGTGGTATTAGAGTAGTCTACTCCTTGTTATTTCTCAGATTAGATCCCCGATGAGGTTAGAGTATAGAGATTTGGGTCTCAAGCTAGTTTCTCTTGAGGACAACCTCTCTCGCTAGCCCAAGCAACCTCCCATGGAAGAAGAAAAGAGAGATGGCAGAGAAGGAGATCCTTTCAAGATGTTGCTCGAGGAAGCTCTCATGTGACAGAGCAACGAGATGATGGACAACTTCGCTCAAATCCTTTAAAGACTATCGATGGTGACGATTGAGGCATATTTGACAAGAATCTATTTCATAAGTGTGACACCCTTCAAGGTACAAGTCAATTTTGATATCCCCCTATTTGAAGTCCAGATAGATGCAGATACTCTAGAAAAATGGTTGAATCTGCTAGAATATTATTACTCAGTCCATAAATTTTCTGAAAGTGAAAAGATCACCTTCACACTCCTTAAAGCCCTTCCCCGTGTCAGATCTTGGTGGGAAGGTTACTGAGAGAGGTACACCATAGATGAATCTACACTATTTGGGAGAGAACCCACTTGGGCGGCCTTTGTAGATGCCCTAAAGGAGTATTTATACCTTGTCAGAAACTATGATGACCAATACATGAGATGGACAACTCTACGTTAGAAAAGATACTAGACTATCTCAAATTATACCAACATATTTCATACCTTGCACTCAAATCTAGGTATCAAAGACTTTGAGTGACACCTAGTTTTGAAGTACTGTAGTGGTCTATACAGGTACATCCAAACAGAGATGGATTTCCTAGACATATCCTCACTGGGAGATGCTTATCAATATGCATTCGAAATTGAGAAGAAATTCAAGAAGAAGATTAAGTGGGAGAAGCATGGCAAAAGAAACTCTAACTCACATAATGAACGACAAAGAAAGCAAGGCCAACCTCAAGAGAGCCAGTCCCATATGCAGGCAAAGAAGGGTAATGAGAAGTCTAATAAAGACACTGAAAAGTGGTGTGAGTTCCACAACAACCCTTGGTACAACACTGATGAATGTTGTTCAATACAATCATTGGTGGATGAGCTCAAAGAAAAAGAGTCGAACCATGATTTGGACCTTGATTCAAAAATAATAAAAGGAGACAAATCATTGATGCAGAACCCACTACTACTATCGCAACTGCAACAATCCAACCATAAGAGGATCATGAGGAGGGGGAGAGACTCTGCCATTCACATATGTGGGTGAAGGGGACCCCACTGCATTTTATTGTTAATAGTGGAAGCCAAAATAACATCATATCAATAGAGGTTTTCAAGCAGTTGGGTTTTCCAACAACACCACACCCACAACCATACAACATCAGGTGGCTTTTTTAGGTTCAAGATCTTCGCGTCAACCAACAGTTTCACTTGTCCTATGACATCAAGCCCTTCAAGGATGAAGTAGGGTGTGATGTTTTCCCACTAGAAGTCTATGATTTTCTATTAGGCCATCCATATATGTGGAGGCATCATGCTATTTATGAGTCTCGACCCTGTAGCATCATTGTTACTCTAGGGGGTCAACTATACAGGATACTAGAGGCAGTTCTGACTATTGTCCCACCAAAACAATGCCACAAAGTAATCTCTCATACTGCAATGTTTATCCTCTTCACAATATGATCATAAGGTGAACATAAGGACAATGCAAAATCATCCCAAGACCTTTCTATCTAATAGGAGAAGATCGACAATATTATAGAAGAGTACCAAGATGTTCTTGTTGCACCTATGTGGGTGCCTCCACACTACTCAGCCAAGCAAGTTTATAATAGAACCCTTCATACTCTTCATGTTGCATCTTTACCGATAGATTCCTCCCACACTCAGGTAGATCATGAAGCTAAATTGGTTGAAAAAATCCAACCCCTCCAACAACAGGTTCATGACAACCTTCAACAAGTTAAGCAAGACAACTTCTTCAGCAAGGCAAGCAACACCCCATGCTTAAGATTTAGTAGAAGTCTCCTCATCTCCCAAGGGATCTTGACGCAATGGGGACCATTGATTCCTAAGGGGGGAGGAATGATCCAGATGGATCTTGGTGTCCATCCACTTTTTCCACTAAATCACCATTTTGAACCTGTGGTTTTGATAAACCATGATATTCACCCTTTTGATGGGGAATGGAATGTAATGTCATCTTCATTTATTAATTACAGACATCATGTAATCATTTCCTAGTGGTATTATGTACATGCCTACAATATAGTGTTAATGCACCGGATCCCATTAGAACTTTGCAGTTAAGCGCGCTCAGGCTAGAGTAGTACTCAGATGGGTGACCGCTTGTGAATTCCTAATGTTTTACATGCCTATAGATTTTTATAAACTTAGTCCAATTTATCCCACATGCATCATGGGAATTGTTCTCCTCTCACTCTCTGATATATAATTGAGGTGAAGGAATCCCTTTAAGCATGCAATAGAGTGTGATGTAAATCTTGTTGTGAATGAATCATAGCTTGTTGTTTGTGTTCTACATTGTTTTTCTATCTTATTTAGTAATATAAGTTGGGTTTCACTGTCCTTTTGTGTTTTCTTCTATATTTTTTTGTATTTCATTGTTATATCTTGGTTATATTTCTGTCTTCATTTCATTCTCAAAATAATCTGGATCATGATCCCTTGGAGATATAGGGGAATAGATAGCTTAGATATTTGAACATCTAGTGAGCATAGTTGTACAATTACACCCTGATGCCCATTATTCAGTAATTTTGTCATGCCATTAGAACTTATCACCTTACTGGTTTTCCCTGTGATACCTCTTAACTCAATTTCATTTCCTTCCAATGAAAATTTCATGAAAAGTTTTTGAAAATTAAGATCCATTGTTCCGAGTTATTGTAACCATTGGACTCCTAATACAACAAAAAAACCACCCATGAGTATATAAATGATTGGAATATTCATTACATATTTCCCCATAGTAAGATTGAGCTTATGGAATTTTCTTGAGCAATTGATATTTCCTCCATTTGCAATCATTACTTGAAACTCGAGTGCTCGATACATAAATAAATTGAGAGCTTTGGCTCATTTATAATGAATGAAATTAGGAGTACTACCAGAGTCAATTAGGACTGTTACCTTTTTCTCTTTGAAATATCATTTAATATTGAGGGTTTAAGGAGTGCTAATTCCAACCAACGCATTACATGATATGGTAGGAGTCAACTCTTCAGAAGAAATCTCTTCTACATTTTCAACTTTAGATGGTTCTTGTTCTTGTCTGTGTTATTCTTCCTCTTCATAATCTATGTAGAATAATTTATTCTCACCATACTTATGTCCCTTACAATACTTGTTGTCACAATTAAATCATAAACCTTTTTCTTTTATTTCCTCCAATTGTTGAGGTGTCAACCTTGTAGGTTGGGGTGTTTTAGAAGAAGGAACATTATTCTATGGATAGATGTTAGGATTGGTCCTTTTAATAGCCATATCCATATTTTTACTTTCAAAATTTCTCGCCACCCTAAACGCATTCTCCAATGATTTGGGTTCCCAAAGGTGAACCTCATGTTGAATGTTATCCTTTAAAGTTCATATGAATACATCAATCAGGTGCTCATCTAGAATATCTATTACCTTTATATTCAATCTTTGGAATTTCTCAATGTGCTCCGCAACTGAACCTTTTTGCTTGAGATTTATCAATTGGACGAAAAAGGTATTTCTCTTTGTATCCACATAGTGTGCTATCATTTCTTCCATGAAAATTGTCCAAGTGACAAGTGATTGCGAGAACAAATCCATTGATACCACACAAATTCATTGGGTTTTAAATATAAAGATGCAATTTGTACCTTTTGTGTGTGTGGCACATCATGTAGATCAAAGAACTTCTCCATCTGGAGTATCCATATGATTGGATCCTTTCCATAAAACTTCCTCATATAGATCTTAGGAAAGTGGTTGGTCTTAAACCCAAAGTTGGAGTTTCTCCAATCTTGATTCATCTTCCTTGTGTCCTCATCATGAATTTCATGGGATACATTTTCACTTTCCAGTGACCTCCCTATTAGGAAAATTTTCAATCCTTCCATGATCTCCCTTTTTAAACCATCCATCTTAGTACCCATTTTTTCTTCCAACTTAGATTTAGTTGAATCCATCACCCCTTGTAGTTCAGATTTTTCTACTTCCTTCTTTTGTATATAAATTATGTCCCTACACATTTTTTTACCTTCATCAAGAGTCCAAGTAGGACTGTTTGAAGGATTATTTGGTGTAGAAGTTCCCTTTTTTGGTGGCATGTTGGCCAGGTATCACTGCAAGGTATAAATTATTAATTGGCTTAGAAAGAGGTGCTCATAAACAAGGGAGTGCCAGGTGCTATATCTCTCTGATATACATGTGGGGTCCAACAATAGTACTCGACCCAATGTCTCGGGGCACTAACTAAGGAGACTTGACCATGCCCTTCGTTGTACTATCTAACTACCCATGTACTAGAGAATGATTTCCCCGAGTGTTGTTCTTGTTGTACTATAGAAACAAGATGACCAAAAGGTTTACTCGGTAAGTCTTGTGATTCTACAAGGTCTCCCAATATACGAAAGGTACATGGGAGATCGGATCCATAGTAGTGTTGTCTAATGTGTAACCGTTCAAAAGGGGCCTTTTGATATACTCTAGGTACATGGAAGAACCACACAGTCCCCAGGTTGTAGCACTAACAAGTAACGACAACTCCTAGGTTTAGAGACGTCGGGATAAGTTTGTACCTAAAAATCCATAAGATTGTCTCAAATTTATGTGATACTCATTTTATCCCACTTTATTATATCTTTTTAATCACCCCAATTGAATCTTATAGTCAAAAGATATGCAAATTTCCAAAAACAAAACACACATTTTAAACCTTGCAGATTTGGAGGTGGTTCTGCTAGACGATCTTTCTTCTATTGTATCTCCAAAATTCTGGCCCTTATGGGTATGAAATTTTGTTCTATAGTTCTTTGAGGCGTATTCTCTACAATTCCACCTGTCTGATCAAAATTGGATGTGCCAAGTGGAATTTTCGGTAACTTCCCCACACCTTGTTGATGTTTGGCCCTTCTAAGAGAGCATACGTGTAAACGTTCCAAGAGAACAATATCCGATATTTGATTATGAAAATTGCACCATGAATACTATAGAATATCCACTACCCAATGCAACTAGTCCCACTTAAATTGGATACTCATTGAAGAAGATGTCCTTAATTTACCTGAAACACATGTTTGAGACTACTTAATATGACTAGTCAGCTACCCTATCTTACACAGGGTGTATATACAAATCTAGGATGACCCAGAAATGGAATTTTTTATCAAAGATACTTTGATAATTGATCTGAATATAATTTGAGTTTAAATTTCTGAAACGTCATAGAAAAATTTTTATAGTGAAATTCTACGATGACTAAATTCAGGATGATTCCAGAACCCAATATTACATAGGATATATATATGAAAGTATAAATCCTCAGGAGATAAATTTAACCCCAAGTATCTTGATCCGTCTATTAAATATCCTCCATTGCATTCCTTCAGAAACTTTGTAGAAAACAAAGTTATAGTGAAATTCCAATGTGTCTCATATGCAGCAGCGAAACCCCAAGACCTTGAGCTCTAATACAAAATGTTAAGAACCAAATATAAAAATAGCATAAAAAACCTCATAATAAGTATTCAACGCCTTGAAAAATAGAGAATTTCAGATAATAAGCCTCTTCGAGAGGGAAACCTCATACACCACATAAATTTACCAATACAAGATGATTCTAAATAAAAAGGTCTCATTGATATATATA
>ML830579.1:14001-30101 GCA_009831015.1 Picea engelmannii | reverse complement strand
GTTGTGGCATGGGCATCAAAGAAGCAACCAATAGTGACAATCTCATCAGCAGAAGCATAATATGTAGCAGGTACATCAACAACATGTCAAGCAGTCTGGATGCGAAGAATTTTGAAGGATCTAATGCACAATCAAGAAGAACCGACTACAATCTACTGTGACAACAAGTCCACCATTGGACTATCAAAGAATCATGTTTTTCACAAGAAGACAAAGCATATCGACACAAGATATCACTTCATTCGAGAACTTGTGAACAATGGAGATTCACTGATCCTACAACATTGCAGATCAAAGGAGCAACTTGCAGACATATTTACAAAGGATTTAGCACAAGACCAATTTGAGTATTTAAGAGAAGCATTGGGCATTGTAAATATTAATGTAATTAGTAGTAGAAATTAGGGGGGAGTGTTGGAATACGTTAATTTCTACCTACCATCATTAAATCAGAACCTTTCGCTCAATCACCACTACTGTTCTTCCACCGCCTCCTGTAAACACTCCAGAACATTCCACCAACACTTCAGATTGTTTCGTGATGCTCCAGGAGTTTCCTCTCTCTCTATAAAATCAAAGCAATGTAACCATTCAACAAGTGAGCAATAGAATCATTTTTCTGTGCATTACGTTGTTTCTTTGCCTCTGCCCACTCACAGTTACCCAAAAATAGATCGAGTATGTTATTACTCAAGGTAATAAGATGTAATAAATGAAGTCATTTGGAATACTACTAGCACAGTCACATAATTGTGACTGATGAACGCCGAAAGGCATATGAAACACGTAGACTGCTAAAATGCTTGAGGAAAACGCAGGGATAGGTGAGGAAATTAGTGTTTATGCCCGTTACCAATAGGTATACACCTTTTTGCGTAAAAATATAAAAAAAATATAATCAATGAAGTCATTAAGAACAGTCTAGAAAAACAGTAGAAAACGAATGATTCCTTAAACCACTTCTAGACAGTTCTGTCTCCATCTAGAGTCTTCTCAATGATATTTCGAGATCTCTGCATAGAAGAGAAACAGTGTATAAATATGTAAATATGTGCTTTGTGAATCAACAAATATAAGCAATTCTGTATAGAGTCAATGGATGAGCCGTAGCTCTTCCATTTGTGCTCGTTTGTTTTAACAACAGAAGCTGTCCATTATTCCCAATCTTCAATTTGGTATCAGAACGGATTAACAGAAGTTCATGAGAGGACTGAAGTCTGCGACAGAATTAGATTGTTTCCCACAAGTTCAACAACAATGAGATTTGCATCAATGATTTGCGAAGAAGGAACGCGCTGAGATTTGGATCCGATCATGGAAGACAGATCATGTGGCATATGTTGAAATTACTAAGACAACTGAGAGGGGGGGGTGAATTAGTTGTAATTGAGCTTAAGCAATATTAAGTCTATTAAAACATTATTAATCTTTCTTCAAGTGATCATCAACAATATACAGCATATGGACAGTAAAAGTAAAGAGCATCAGTCACACATAAGATATACACAGAGACAGATTTTTCACGAGGAAACCCATAAAGGGAGAAAACCTCTTCTTCTTCGAAATGATAGGCAGTCTTTTAGGTTCTGTACATCATCTATAATTGAGCACCAAATCAATGTGAGGTTGTTACCTCTGTTTTACAAGCTACAACTTGTTTGAGAGCACCAACTCTCTGGTTTCTCTAGCACCCACTAGAAGGAAGCACCAACTCCCTTAATGTTCCAGCACCAACTAGATGGAAGCACCAACTTCCACTTACATATACTCCAACCTATATAACAGAGAACACTTGTTCTCCATTGCACCACCCTGCCACCCTAGTTTCTCTGGCTGCAACCAAATGGAAGCTACAACTTCCTATGTTTAAGCTCTCACTTGAACTTCTGAGGACAAGAGTCCTCCCGAGCACCTCCCAACCTCCCTAAAATATGAATAAATAAATAACCAGTCAACTACGCAGATAAATCAATTCTTACCAATCTTTCTTTGTTCTGTAAATCTGGTCTTCTACTAATTGTTCTTCTATTCTTCTCTTCCTCTGTCTGTTCAGCAGGTCTGCTCTGCATTAACTTGTTCTGTGATTCTTCTCTCTTTCCACTTCTCTTCATCATATGTTACTCTTCTCTGAGTCTCATCTCACTCTATGCATATTCTCCATCTCACCCTGCACATTCTATGATTTTCCCTTTCTTACTGTTTCATTCATTTTTTCATACAGAACGACTAACTACACATAGTCTGTCTCATTTTCTTTTATACAGCCATCCACGGCGGTTGCACTTTGCATTTCCTTAGGCAAAAGAAAGACAACTGTCCAAGCAACTGAAACACCAACTGATTGGAAATCATGAGTCCGTTTCAATAACAGATTCGTAACTGAGGAGTTAACTGTGAGAGAGAACAGTAACCCTCCGATCTTTGTTCAAATTCACCTGCACCATTGGATTGGCTTCATGAGATCTTGCATTAATTTCGGCATTTCTGTGGCCAAGCTTAGCACCTCTAGCTTCTACCTCCATCTTCCATCAATGTGATCAATGGCTATGACCACGCACTTATGCATAAAGCGCTTTCGTGATTTCTCATTTCATGATTTTCAACACTATGCTCTGTTGACCCCAAGTCAGCGAAATTTCGATCGCTTGCCACATGTCCTATGATTCCATGGTCCAGATCTGATCTTGATTCAACGGTTGCGATTGAATCACGATTTTGCATATCGCGATTTCGACATTCTTATTGCATTGTTTTCTTTGCCTCTCCATGTCATGATTCACAAAACTCCGATATGGAGTTAGATCAATGGTTCAGATCTGATCTTGATTCAATGACTGAGATTGAATCACGATTTCGCATATCATGATTTCGTCATTCTTGAAGTTCAGTGTTTTTGTCACTTCAAAGTCCCGATCCACAAAACTCCGCAATGGAGTCGAATCAACGGTCTAGATCACATCTTGATCTGACGGCTCAGATTAGATCGCAATTTCACATATCGCGATATCGAGATTCCTGTTGTTAATAATCTTTGACATCTACAACACTCGATCCACAAAACACCGAAATGGACTGGAATCAATGGTCCAGATTCCATCTTGATCTGACGGCTCAGATTAAATTGCGATTTCACATATCGTGATATCGGGATTCCTATTGTTAATAATCTTTGACATCTCCAACTCTCGATCCTCGAAACTTCGACATGGACTGGAATCAACAGTCCAAATTCAACCTTGATCTGATGGCTCGGATTAAATCACGATTTCGCATATCACGATTTCGAGATTCCTGTGGTTGGTATTACTTGAAATCTCCAACTCTCGATCCCCGAAACTCCGACATGGACTGGAATCAACGGTCTAGATTCAACCTTGATCTGACAGCTCAGATCAAATCACGATTTCGCATATCGCGATTTTGAGATTCTTGTGGTTGATATTACTTGACATCTCCAACTCTCGATCCCCGAAACTCCAACATGGACTGGAATCAACAGTCCAAATTCAACCTTGATCTGAAGGCTCAGATTAAATCACGATTTCGGATATCGTGATTTCGAGAGGTTAGGGAACCCTGTTCCTTTGACTCTCCAGTCAGTGAAATGATGATCTATCCCCACGTGTCCTACCCGTAAATGGACGGTCCTTCTTTCGGAATTTTGTACACCTACTTCTCCTTGTTATACTTTAAAAGGCATGCAGGTTCTCCTTGATCCAACGATGGTCAAGTCATGCGCTTGGATCTAACGTCTGAGAATTGTCCTCCTCTTTAGCGCTCTTCTTGTTTACATTCAGATCTGACGATCTTCATTCTTTCGGGAATTTTGAATGAGATCCATCAATCAAAAATGCTTCTCAAACTTTATGGGCCTTTGATCATTCAATCAATGTTGTGTTGACTTCGATCATTCGACCTTCCTGAACTTATCTTCTATTTTCTTGTCGATTACAAACTTCCTGTACTCATTCCATATTCATTGTTGTACTTGCCATCAATGACAAGCATTCGTTGTTTGTTAAACATTTTTGACCGTCTATGAAATATTTGCCAACAATCTCCCCCTTTGGCATTGATGGCAATGCAAGCACCCACATGCATTCGGAATCGACTCTCCTCCCAAAATATTTTCTCCCCCTTTGACATCAATGTCAAAGAAGAAACATTCTTCCCCTGATCTGTTGCAAAACATACTCGCCCTGTTGACTATAAGCTTCCTAGAAATACACTAGATATTCAATAAGTACTCCCCCAGACTAGGTGAACAGATTAGACACAAGTAATTATAACCCCCAATTTTTGACGAAGATATCCAAAAGGGGTCACTGCTAATGGTTTAGTAAAGATATCAGCCATCTGTTCTTTGGAAGGAATATAATTCAGCTGAACAATTTTGTTTGTAACTTGTTCTCTGAGAAAATGGTACTTTATTGGAATATGCTTAGTATTGGAATGAAGAACAGGATTCTTGGAGACACTAATGGTACTAGTGTTATCACAATGAATTGGAATAGGATCAGTGTAAGTTACCTTCAGATCTGCAAGAGTTTGTATCATCCATAAAATTTGTGTGCAGCAAGTAGCAACAACACTGTATTCTTCCTCTGTAGTGGATAATGAAATGGATCCTTGCTTTTTACTAAGCCATGCAACTAATGAGTCACCTAGAAAGAATGCTCCTCCATTGGTGCTTTTTCTCTCATCAACACAGTTTACCCAGTTTGCATTTGAATAAGCAGTTAACTGGTAATTCTGATTTCTAGGATACCACATACCATAAGTCATTGTTCCCTTCAAGTATTTAAATATCCTTTTGACATCTACCAAATGACTTTGTTTAGGAGAAGACTGAAAACGACCTACCATTCCAACAACTTGCATTATATCAGGACGGGATGCTGTGATGTACAGAAGACTGCCCATCATAGAGAGATATGTCCTTTGATCAACATCAGGTGAGATATCATCTTTACTCATCTTGCAACCAACCACCATAGGTGTGCTGACTGTAGAGGAATCTTCCATCTGAAATTTCGTCAACGTATCTCTCAAATATTTCTCTTGAGAAATAAAAATTCCTGTAGAGCTTTGTTTTACTTGTAAGCCAATAAAATATGACAGTTCTCCTATCATGGACATTTCAAATTCTATTTGCATAGAATTAGCAAACCACTGGACAAATGATTCATTATTACAACAAAAAATAATATCATCTACATAAACCAAAACAACTAGTAAGTTATCACCTTCAAACTTAATGTAAAGGTTACTGTCAACAATACCTTTCTTGAACCCTTTTTCTTGTAGAAATTTGTCCAATCTATAATACCAAGCTTGTGGTGCTTGTTTTAGTCCATATAAGGCCTTCTTCAGCTTACAAACATAATTAGGATTATCTGTCAATGAGAATCCTTCAGGTTGCTCCATAAATACTTCTTCCTCTAGATCTCCATTAAGAAATGTTGACTTAACATCCATCTGATAAACTTTGAAGTTCTTATGACATGAATAAGAAATAAATATTCTGATAGCTTCCAATCTTACCACTGGTGCAAAAGTTTCATAAAATTCTTGACCTTCAACTTGTGCATATCCTTTACATACCAATCTGGCTTTATTTCTGACAACTTGTCCTTTTTCATTCATTTTATTCTTGAACACCTGTTTGGAACCTATTACATTCTTATCTTCAGGTCTAGGTACAAGCTCCCAAGTATTGTTCTTCTCAATCTGATCAAGCTCTTCATTCATTCCTCTAATCCAATTATCTTCCTGGCTAGCTTCCTCAAAATTTTTAGGTTCGGTCATAGATAAAAATGCAACATGAGATTTTTCTGATTCTTTAATCAATTTCCTTCTTGTCTGAACTCCCTCATTTATATCCCCAATTATCTGATTTTTAGGATGATTCTTTTTAATAATTCCGAGGGGTGATTTTTCTTCTTTCTGCTTATTTGTGTCAGTTTGAATATTCATATCTTCATCTGATCCAGACTCTTCTCTTTCTGATCCTTGGACCTGTTCATCTTCATCTTCAACTGTATCTTCTGTTCTTGGTTCAACACTGCTTACATTTATGACTAGGATTTCTTCATCAACTTTTATATCTATACAATCAACTAGTTTGTGTAGTCTCTTATTATAGCATCTGTACCCTTTACTATTTGTAGCATAACCCAAAAAGATACCTTCATCAGCCCTGTCATCATATTTGCCAATATTTTCATCATTGTTCTTGATATAACATTTACTCCCGAAAACTTTAAAATGCTTGATTAAAGCAGGTCTTCCAAACCAAAGTTCATAAGGGGTCTTGTCACTGTGTGGTTTGAGATGAACTTTGTTAAGGATATGAACAACTATATGAATTTCTTCCACCCAATATGTCTGAGGTATGTTCCTTTCATTCATCATTGATCTTTCCATTTGTTGTATTGACCTATTCTGCCTCTCAACAAATCCATTTTGCTGTGGAGTCCTTGGAATTGTGTACTCTCTTTTGATCCCATGCTTATCACATAACTCTTTGAAGTTCCCTGAACTGAACTCTCCTCCTCTATCAGACCTTACTGCCTTTAATCTTTTTCCTATTTGATTCTTAGTCAGAGCCTTAAATACTTTGAATTTTTCAAATGCTTCAGATTTTTCTTTCAAAAAGGGAACCCAAGTTAGTCTAGAATAGTCATCAATAATCAACATAAAGTAATTTTATTTTCCTGTACCTTCTTTCCTTGATGGACCACATAGATCCATATGTACTAACTAAATATTTTTTTCTGTTGAGGGAAAGTTTTTAGATTTGAACTGAGTGCGAGTAAGCTTTCCTATCTGACATGATTTACAAACAGAGTCATATGGATTTGGTATCTTTGGAAGATCTTTTACCGCCCCATTGTTTCTGAGTTTGACTACGTGATCAAAATTTAGGTGACCAAGTATCCTATGCCACAACCAACTTTCATCATATTTTCTTAAGTGGAATTCTTCTTCTTCTTCTTTTAAAACATAGACATTGTTTTCTGTTCTTATACCTTTTGCAACTAGCTGACATGAATCCACAGTTTTTATTCTATAGTCTTTAGAGGTAAAAACAACTTCACACCCTCAGTCACAGACTTGACTGACACTAAGAAGATTATGTTTCAAATCTTCTACAAACAAAACTTCTTGAGTTTTTCTTTTTCCGTTACACAAACTTACAATTCCTTTACCTTTTATCTTTCCTGGTGCATCATTTCCAAAAGTTACATTCCCTGATTTGCTATCACTTAGAGTTAGAAACTTACTTCTGTCTCCAGTCATGTGTTTGGAGCATCCACTATCAATATACCATGGATTCTTTTTTCTTTGAGCTGATAGCACTAGTCCGCACTTGTCATCTACTTTCTTCTTCCAAACTTTGACATTTTCAATAGTGGGGATCAAATCTGAATTGTATTTCCTTAAATGACAGTCTGCAGCTTTATGACCATAATTATGACAGTTGTAACATTCTGGTTCACTAAATAATAGATTATAACGATTTTTAGGCACATATCTGTTGTTGTGTTTCACCTGTGTCCTTCTCCCAGTCATCACATGATTTATAATCTATGATTGTTTGTTTCTTGGCTATCTCAATATTTTTTGTGGAAGATAGTTATTCATTGAATATCTTGATTTTTCATATCTAAATCTTAAAGAACAGTTTATAGCTTTGTGACCAAAATTAGAGGAGAGAAAAAAATAACCATAGAAAAAATATTTGTACCTTGAAAAAATATGTCTTCTTTGAGGAGGTCGACTTCTGTCATGCCAATAATCTTTCTGGTCTACAAATTTGGTTCTAGGGCTTTTTCTTTCATTTCTTCTTGGTGGCTGATTTTCCTTCTTTGTTTCTGCAAAGTGACTGTTGTCAATGTTTGAGGATTTGACAAACTTGATAGATTATGTATTACTTGGATGATCACTAATTGATCCTTATTCATATCCCAATCCAGCTTTCAACTTTGAATTTCTCTGTTGATTTAAAATGGAGGTTAATTCTTCTAAGGCTTTAATACTTGGCAGATTTTGATGATACAATCCTTTAAATTTCTCCATTTCTTTTCTAGTTTTTACTATCTCTTCTTATAAGGCTTCACATCTGACTTTCTTCTCTGACAATTGTTGTTTTAGTATGTCTTCTATTTTCTTTGCCTCTTCAAATTCCACTTTCAACAGAGCAAAGTCTTCATCAGGTTTTTTACTATCTTTTTCGAACTGTGTCAACAATTGTTTTTTCTTTCTGTTCTTAGTTCTAAGTCTATCAATTTCTTCCAGTGCACTGATTATTTCTCCTTCCAAATCAACCATAGCTTCTTCATCATTATCATCAATGCCTGTTCTTTTAGTATCATAATCCTCCTTGGCCATAAGCACGAATTCATTTGCCTTGTCTTCACAGGGTGAGTCACTATCGGTGTCTTCTGAGGAATTGTCATTATTTGCAACCAAACTTTTCTTCTTATTATATTTCTTGTATTTGTACTTCTTTTCATCATCAAAGTGCTGGTCCTTTTTCTGATGGGGACACTTAGATGCAAAATGACCTATCTTACCATGGTTAAATCATTTGAAGGGCAACTTTCCTTGATATTTTCCTGACCCTTTCTTTAACTTTCTCACAAATTTTGCCTCAATATCATCTAATTCTGAGTCAGTATTCTTGTCTACTTTAAAATATGCTTCTCTAGTACTGGATTTATCTTTGTTAATTCTCATTTCATATGCAGTTAGAGTTCCTAGAAGTTGATCAATGGATAGAGTATTGATATCATTTAATTCTTCTATTGCAGAGACTTTTGGATTATATTTATTAGGCATAGATCTTAAAATATTCTGAACTAAGAGTGAGTCATCAAACTTCTCACCAAGACCCTTCATGGCATTTACAAGTTCTTCGACTCTTAAACAATACTTGCTAATTGTTTCATCTTCGTTCATCTTCAGTTGTTCAAATTTCAATCTGTATGTTTGAAGTTTGACATCTTTTACTTTCTCATTTCCTTCATAACTTCTAATAAGTTTATCCCACATTACTTTGGCAGTATCAAGATGCATCACCTTTACAAACTCAACTTCAGCAAGTCCATTCAAGATAGCATTCATCCCCTTAGCATTAAAACTAAACTCTAACTTATCATCCTTGGAGGCTAGCACAATAGGCTTTGTATATCCAGTCTCTACTACATCCCAAACATCAGCACCCAAGGCCATTAACTATGTTCTCATTATAATCTTCTAGAAGGCAAAATTTGTTCCATCAAACAGAGGGGGCTTAGAGGCTGAAGTCCCTTCATGACTTGTCATGTTTAAGCTTACAACTCTACCTTTGAATAAAAGGAACTTGCTTTGATACCAATTGTTGAAATTACTAAGACAATTGAGAGGGGGGGGGGTGAATTAGTTGTAATTGAGATTAAACAATATTAAGTCTATTAAAACATTTTTAATCTTTCTTCAAGTGATCATCAACAATATACAACATATGGAAAGTAAAAGTAAAGATCATCAATCACACATAATATATACACAGAGACAGGTTTCTCACGAGGAAACCCATAAAGGGAGAAAACCTCTTCTTCTTCGAAATGATAGGCAGTCTTTTAGGTTATGTACATCATC
Organism: Picea engelmannii; assembly: GCA_009831015.1. Lineage (NCBI taxonomy): Eukaryota > Viridiplantae > Streptophyta > Pinopsida > Pinales > Pinaceae > Picea > Picea engelmannii. Next base: position 20,456 of record ML830579.1, on the reverse strand, counting down.
TATAACTGAGCACCTGCTAACTTTTTTTACAAGCTGCAACTTGTTTGAGAGCACCAACTCTCTGGTTTCTCTAGCACCCACTAGAAGGAAGCACCAACTCCCTTAATGTTCCAGCACCAACTGGATGGAAGCACCAACTTCCAGTTACACAAGCTCCAACCTGTATAACAGAGAACACTTGTTCTCCCTTGCACCACCCTACCACCCTAGTTTCTCTGGCTACAACCAGATGGAAGCTACAACTTCCTGTGTTCAAGCTCTCACTTGAACTTCTGAGGAGAACAGTCCTCCCGAGAACCTCCCAACCTCCCTAAAATATGAATAAATAAAAAACCAGTCAACTACGCAGATAAATCAATTCTTACCAATCTTTCTTTGTTCTGTAAATTTGGTCTTCTACTAATTGTTCTGCTATTCTTCTCTTCCTCTATCTATTCAGCAGGTCTGCTCTGCATTAACTTATTCTATCATTCTTCTCTCCTTCCACTTCTCTTCATCATCTATTACTCTTCTCTGAGTCTCATCTCACTCTATGCATATTCTCCATCTCCCCGTGCACATTCTATGATTTTCCCTTTCTTACTGTTTCATTCATTTTTTCATACAGAATGACTAACTACACACAGTCTATCTCATTTTATTTTATACACCCATCCATGGTGGTTGCACTTCGAATTTCCTTAAGAAAAAGAAAGACAATTGTCCAAGCAACTGAAATGCCAACTGATTGGCAATCATGAGTCTGTTTCGCTAACAGATTCGTAACTGAGGAGTTAACTGTGAGAGAGAACAATAACCCTCCAATCTTTTTTCAAATTCACCTGCACCATTGGATTGGCTTCATGATATCTTGCATTCATTTTGGCATTTTTGTAGCCAAGCTTAACACCTCTAGCTTCTACCTCCATCTTCCATCGATGTGATCAATGGCTATGACCACGCGCTTATGCATAAAGCGCTTTCGTGATTTTCAACACTATGCTCTGTTGACCCCAAGTCAACAAAATTTCGATCGCATGCCACATGTCCTATGATTCCATGGTCCAGATCTGATCTTGATTCAACGACTGCGATTGAATCGCGATTTCGACATTCTTGTTGCATTGTTTTCTTTGCCTCTCCATGTCGGGATTCGTGAAACTCCGATATGGAGTTAGATCAACGGTTCAGATCTGATCTTGATTCAATGACTGAGATTGAATCGTGATTTCGCATATCACGATTTCATCATTCTTGAAGTTCAGTGTTTTTGTCACTTCAAAGTCCTGATTCACAAAACTTCGTAATGGAGTCTGATCAATGATCCAGATCACATCTTGATTTGACAGCTCAGATTAGATCATGATTTCACATATCGTGATATCGAGATTCCTTTTGTTAATAATCTTTGACATCTCCAACACTCGATCCACGAAACGTCAAAATGGACTGGAATCAACGATCCAGATTCCATCTTAATCCGACGGCTCAGATTAAATCATGATTTCCCATATGTTGATATCGGGATTCCTGTTGTTAATAATCTTTGACATCTCCAACTCTCGATCCCTGAAACTCTGACATGGACTGGAATCAATGGTCCAGATTCAACCTTGATCTGACGGCTCAGATTAAATCACGATTTCGCATATCGCGATTTCAAGATTCTTGTGGTTGATATTACTTGACATCTCCAACTCTTGATCCCCGAAACTCTGACATGGACTGGAATCAACGGTCCAGATTCAACCTTGATCTGACAACTCAAATTAAATCATGATTTCGCATATCGCAATTTCGAGATTTCTGTGGTTGATATTACTTGACATCTCCAACTCTCGATCCTTGAAACTCTGACATGGACTAGAATCAACGGTCCAGATTCAACCTTGATCTGACGGCTCAGATTAAATTGTGATTTCGCATCTCGCGATTTCGAGAGGTTAGGGAACCCTGTTCCTTTGACTCTCCAGTCAGCGAAATGACGATCTATCCCCATGTGTCCTACCCGTAAATGGACGGTCCTCCTTCTTTCATAATTGTGTACGCCCACTTCTCCTTGTTATACTTTAAAATGTGTGCAGGTTCTCCTTGATCCAACGATGGTCGGGCCCTGCACTTGGATATAACGTCTAAGAACTGTCCTCCTCTTCAGTGTTTTTCTTGTCTACATTCAGATCTGACAACCCTCATTCTTTCGAGAATTTTGAATGAGATCCATCGATCAAAAATGCTTCTCAAACTTTACGGGCCTTCGGTCATTCGACCTTCCTGAACTTATCTTCTGTTTGCTTGTCGATTACAAACTTCCTGTACTCATGCCATCTTCATTGTTGTACTTGCCATCAATGACAAGCATTCGTTGTCTGTTAAATATTTTTGACTGTCTGTGAAATATTTGCCAACAACATAGTGATGCAGAGCAACAGTCTTGGACAATTCTCTCCCACCAGATCGTGAAAATGGCGATTTTTTAGCTATTTATGTCAGAGGTATAGACATCATCTATACCTTGCTCTAGCCAGGATTCTACACGAAGTTGATTTCATAGGATCAAGCAATGGAGCCGAGAGATTATGTAATTTGGGGGAAAAATCATACTGCACAGTTGGAGGGTACACATAGAGATGAATCGGTTGTAGACGGCAGCAACAACAGAGCCGTGGTTGTTCATAGTCATAAACTCCACCAAATCAAGTTCAAATCTCATATCCGTGTTTGGTCATCACCATTAGTACTTTGCTGCAGCAGCACGAGAGTTGGAGAGATACAAGGACTAGCACAAGGAATCAGATCATTCACAGGCTAAGCAACATTGGATTCTGGTAACATTCTGAGAAGATGGTAACATTCACCGCTTGTAAGACCAGATCTGTGATTGAGATATTTTTTGCACTTCCTTTTTCATTCATTTTGAAAAATTAGAAAAATGGCAAATAACTAGATTAGTGCATTTTTCCTTAACTTTTATTTGGCAAAACTTCGCTAAAAAGAGTCGTGTCCTGTGAAGTAGTTGTGAATCTAGATAGTCAAACTATTCTTAGCCAGGATTGTGGTCTTGTGATATGATGCTAATTGTGTTTTTATCCGGCTGTAGCCATTGAAGTCTGCGTCTTCACACTGTCTCTCTAAAATCAAAGTTGTAGATGCTCATAAGAGTGGAAATTCCCTTGTTATTTTTGGATGTTATTATATAAAAGGGAAAAATTGAGCATGGATTGTATTATTGTAAAGATTTGATAGTTTCTGATAGTTGATGAAGTGATCGTTCTAACAAAAGATGTAGAGGAATTTGACATTGCAGAAATAATTGGAGAAGTTGTTGGAGAACATGTTGAAGTAGAAGAAGATAAACAAGACATAAAGACTCCATTTTTCCCTAGTGCTACAAAGAAATTTGTTGAGGAACTTGTGAAAGATAAAGGTAACTTTATAGGAGATGCAAAGGATAAGCATGGTAAATAAAGTGAAACCCATTGTGAAGATATACATGTGGATGATGAAATTAAATGTGAAGGTGAAAGTGAAATTCTCTTTGCAACAATAGAAAAATGTGAGAACAATCTAGCAAGAGAAATTGTTGAATACATGGATGTTGTTATAGCAAATGTTTCCTTAGCCCATGCAACTTGCTTGGATGGCCTTTCCATTTTCCTATGGAGACTTGAAGTCTCATTTTTTACCTTCGAGAGCCAAAAAACAAATTTTTCCACATATACGTGCCCTACCAGTTAGACAACAAACGTATGTAGGTTGCTCCACTACAACCTATGTACATTGGGTTTGGTACTCAAAATTAAAAATTATGTCGGGTTTTCATGTCACGTCATGAGATCCATGATCCTTGACCTTCCATATACTGGAAACGCTCTAGCTCATCCTTTCAGTTCCATTTGAAGGATATAAATTAAGTCATATCCAAGATTTGTAAAGAAGGAGAATTCAACTTTTGAGAACAAAGATACTCTGGATAAATTTCACTTCACATTGATTCTGCATCTCTTTATCCTTGAAAGTCTAAACTCATTGTTCAGCCCCAAAGCTCTTCCTTCTTTGTGATGGAGAATATTACTGTCTCATTTATACGAGCTTGTCATTGGTGGAGGATTGAAGTGGTGGAGGCCTAGCTAGAGGGACTTAGTTTTTCAGTTCCGATATGTGTCGCTACAGAAGTTTGTCACATATATACTTATGTTGATTATTTTAATAGAAATACTATTTTCTCGTCTAGTTGGTATCTTGCAAATATTTGAATTATTATTCCATGGGCATATTTGTTTTGTATGTTAATGGATTATGCTAATCTATATGCTAACATTATATATCATCACCATATGATTATGTATCTTTGTTGTTGAGGACAAGTTTCATGTATAAATCTTTTAGTCACGCGCTCAACGGTGGTCTTCATCGGATGTCTGGACATGGTAGGCTCTTGACCTTGTCTTGTTAACATTCCATTTATATAGTATACGTAGGATTATAATTGATTTCTACTTGTCATTCTGTCTATTTTTGTTTACCCCAGGCCATAGAGAGATTTTCCTTGTAACATAATTGAATACCATACTGGGGAATGATCTTCTGTTTGGGGTTTTGAGTGTTTTTCTCCTTGACTTGCTCTCTATTAGCCTGAGTTTCCTTGTCTCTTGATTACTTGACAGCCTATTTTTACTTTGCATCTAAGTTTCTTGGCTTAATACTTTCTCTGGCAATGTTATACTACATATACGTGGTTTTTCCCTTGTAAGACGCATACATACGCGAATTTTCCTTCTGTAGGGCACTTACATACGCGAGTTTTTCTCAACAAATGTTGGAAATTTTCTCAACTCATTGTCTTTCTCCAAAATTTATGTTAGTAACGCCACTTCGTTTTAGAACCTTGTCGCCTAGCGTAAGATTGTGTAACCATTAAGCCCTTGCGCCATTCGGCGCAACCTTTCTGCCATAGTAAAAACTCTAAATCTATCGCCATTTTTGTCGAACTTTTCTACCGTCAAGATCTCAAAGATTTAAAAAGTTTCCCAAGGTCTCCCGTTTTGTCGTACTTCGCATTCCTTCATTGTGAAAAGTGTCAATTATACAATCAAATTATAAAATTTTCCCTTTCCATATATTATTTTAAAATTATTTTATATAATTTTAAAATTAATATTTTACTTTTGAAGTTTGGAAAAAATATATTTTAAGCCAATCTCTTTGCATTGATTCCACTATCCTTCATGTCCCAATCTCCAACTATCCACCATAAAGCTACATGCCAAGTCACAAGACATGCACAGAAGACTCCAAGGAGAGGTTTTCACGTGGGGATCAAAGAAATGCACCAACTGTCTGAGCGTTAAGTCGCATGGAGGAAAGACTCACGAAGAGACCCAAAAGAGGTGTGCCACATGCCCATAAATTGCAAGAATGGTACTACATGTAAATCATGGCTCTATTTCAGGGATTTGGCCGACGTAGGGTTATAAATAACCACTTCTCTGTTTCCCTAAAACCTGAAATCCCGAAATCGAGACTCCAGTCATACACAACATTCACAGAGGTGGATTTGGACACTGGATAGTTGGTTGAAAGTCTTCACAGCTTGTTGCCACTACCATTGCATTGGTGACTCAATTATACATACATCATCGGAGCTTGATTATGACGAAAATTAAAGTGGTCGTAGTTTTTCAAAGGAATAATTGCATTGGTAATTATGTGAATATTTTCTACTGTAAGTTTGTTCCAAGTTTGGCATTTGGAAATTTGTTAGCATTGAAAAAATACTACAGGCTACGAATTTATCATGGCTCATTGAATATATGATGAGGATCACATCAGAGAAGTAATTTTCTGAGCCTAGTCACACCACTGCGAGAAGAGGAAAATTGCAGTTGGAGGAGTTATTGAAACGAACATTTGGTATTGTTCTTGCATACGCTGGAGTAAATATTTGGAACATCACCGGAAGCCACTTCGAATTTCTATGAGGTTCTGCTAAAGATGGTGAAAATGAATCAGTTGTTCAATTGTCATCTTACACCAAACGTTATGATTCACACATGGAATCAGAGAAATAGTATCATGAACTAATTGATTTATTTGTATATACTTGAAGCTAGCAGAAGAGGTCTAAATCCATTTAAATCAACAGACCATGGAGTTTAAGGATGAGATAAATTAGGGCTCATGTCTTGTGCTTCAACATTTTCCATAAAGTTGTCATGAAATACCATAGATTATTGGGCATACCACCTCAATATTTGCATGGAACGAAATGGTATACTATGAAGAACAGAGACAGATAAGCATAAGCCATTATTTAAAAATAGAAATAAGTTATTATTTTTTATTATGGAATGACGCCTCAACCCTAATCCTAAATTATGTTGACGAAATTTAGTTAGCCAAAAGAACCCTAACTGATATTGAAAAAAGGATAAAAAGAGTGGATGTGGGAATTAGAGGGGGGGGGAGGGGGGGGGGGG